>WSXT02187719.1:0-20257 GCA_011762715.2 Neuroterus valhalla | reverse complement strand
ACATACATACATACATACATACATACATACATACATACATACATACACATTCGTAAAAACCTGTTTTTCGGGTTCAGAGGATCTGAAGACGTGGGCATTTGACAAAAATACCTATGTAATAAATAACACATTTCCCGTTGTTTGCAATGGGTTGCAAAATGAATCGGATTTGAGAAAATATATTTCAATCAGTATTTAAAATTTTCAAAACTTTTGCTTTTATTGGTAGGCTGAAAATAGGTTGATAATTTTTTTTTAAATTTTACTCTGATTTCCGTGACGCAGACGGGGTTGCAAAAAAATTATATGATTTTAAAAACAAACACCAATGTTTGCAACTATTCTTGAAAACTTTTGTAATTATTCTGAGATTTTTTTTTATAAATACATTTTCCGTTGTTTGAAATGAATTGCAAAATGAATACGATTCGAAGAACAATATTTTAATCAGAATTCCAAAGGTGCAAAACTTTTGGAATTTTTGTCGGCAAATGGGTATAATAAACAACATTTTTTCGATTAAACAATCGTTTCTATACTGTATTCGAGGTTAAAAGTTCAAAGGTAGATGTAAATTGCTACATTTATCAATTTGGAAAGTTTGAAAAACTTTTGCTATTTTTCTCGCAACCATAACAACAATATTGATTAATTCTCGATTTTCGACATGTTGCGGTCAAGATAAAGGGTTGCAACTTCAAAGTCAGTATCACCTAAGTGTACTCAATACTTTACGGAAGTTTGACAACTTTTGTAATTATAGATAAAATTTCTGTTTTTCATGTCTATTTCTACCGGCCTAGTTTGCGATGGCGATCAAAATCGTATTTCCTCAGAGAGAAGATATTGTCAAAAAGTACTAGTGAAGCAGATTCATAGAACTTAGGGGCAGTTTCTCTGATGTACTCGGAAGCATGTGGCAATGAGAATCCTCTCTTACGAACGGAATTCTTGGTGTATCTGGGGGTGTTAGTAATGCGCCTTAGAAATTTATTTTGGATGATCTGTTTGTGATTAATGTTAGTTTTTGACGCACCTTCCCAGATTGTACAGGCATATGTTATGATAGGTCGGATAAACATTTTATAGATTAGGATTCCATAATCAGGTTTTAGACTCGAGTGTCTATAAATGATAGGATTGAGACGCGACGTGACCCCGAGAGCTTTTCCTTTAGTTTCCTGGATATGCTTGTTAATAGTTAAGATGTTTTTGTAGTTTTCCCTCACGGTAATTTACGGGATTTCTCCATTCTATTCGTTCAATAAACATTTTGGGCGGATCAATTTTAGCTGGCCTTCTGACTGAGAAAATAATGGATTCTGACTTTGGCACGTTAATTCTTATTCGTCAGAGCTTACTCCATGCCTCAATGGTTTCAAGAGCTTTGTTGAGTAGTTTCAAGATTTTCGGTACCGACCAGGAGGAAGCAAAAAGTGCAGTGTGGTCTGCATAGAGCCCAATTGAAACTTTTGGAATCTCAGGGATGTCATTTACATAGATAATAAGGAATACCGGACCTAGAATGCAACCTTGCGGCAAGCCCGCTGGGATGGGTTTTTCTTTGAAAATGTCTGGTTTATTTTGACTGGAAATTTTCTGTTGGGCAGATACAAGTGTGGAAAGTGAACATGCCCCTTCGGAAAATTGTAATTTATTAGTTTTCTGATTAGTGCAACATGCTAGACACTATCATAAGCTTTTTCCACATCGAGAAAAACAGCTCCAGTATGCTTCTTGCGAATGAAATTTAAGCTGATGGTTTGAGTGAGCTTCAGCATCATGTGCTGCGTAGAGTGACCTTTTCTTAAACCGTATTGTTGTGGTTTGAGGATGCTGTTTTCTTCGAGGTGGTAATTTACGCGAGTGAGTAATATTTTTTTTTAAATTTTGCTCATTGTATTGAGAAGGCTTATGGGCCTGCAGCTCGTTGGATGATATGGATCCTTGCCTTTTTACTGAAAAAATAAAATGTGAGCTACTTTCCAAGAATCAGGAAAGTAGCTCAGTTTGATACAAGCATTGAAGATAGTAGCGAGAAGAATTAGACACGAGATCGGAAGTTTTTTAAGAACTAAGTTTGAGATCGGGTCAGGGCCGAGTGCTTTGTTGTTTTCAGTAGTTTTAATTTGCAGAAAGAGTCCCTTATAGGGTTTTTCCCTATAATTTCCATTAAACGAGATTTTCGGATACTCGGAAACCATTTTTTCACATTCAGTGATATTTTGTGGGTCGGATGGTTCGTCATGTGGTGAGAAATTACTTTCGTTGTTTGCTGCCAGGAGATTTGCTTTATCGCAAAGAGATGAAGCCCGTCACCAAGATGCATGAGGAAGAAGTCAAGACGAACTTTATCACCCTTACGAGTGCCTTCACAGCATCTGCAAGAAAACTCATGGTAATCAGGGCTTTGAATATTACTTATATAAAAGCCCAGATTCGCCTACACCAATTATAATGGTGATCAGGAACGTCCCTTCCTCCTATCCCGAAGACGCTGTTATCAGTGAACTCAAGGAACTCGGATTTAATATTCTTTATTGTAGCAGGATGCGAAATTCTGTTACAAAAAAACCTCTTCCTATGGTCATGATCTCGACCGCAAATGAGCAGAAATCCACAGAACTCTTAGAGCTCAAAGTCCTCGCATTTATTCGCGTTAGCGTAGAGCCATATAGAAAACCTGATAAGCCTCAGCAGTGCGTTCACTGCCAGCGGTTCGACCACGTCCCGGACAATTGTTATACTAGTTCAAGGTGTGTTAGATGTGGGAAAGCATACAAATCTTCTGCAAGCGAAAAATCCCAGCAGTTACCAGCAACTTGTGCAAACTGTGGTTGCAATCATACAGACAATTATGAAGGCTGCTCTGAGTATTAAAAAAGTGGCCCAAATATTCGCTGCTAGGGATGCACGAAAAACCCCAGCGAAACTCCAAAATAACAGCAAAAATGCGAAGAAGGTCGTTCCGACGCAAGCACTAGTCATAAAAAATCCTACAATCCATATCCCAGCACACACAACCATTATCGAGAATACTAATACAAAAATGACCCCAGAGGTTCCCCAAACATCGTATCTCAACCAAAATAATGGTAGAACATACAGCGCTGATACCCGATTACCTAAATTAATGGAAATAAGACAATCTTTCAAACCACCAGTTACAAAACAACCACCCACACAACCACTCCCTGCTCCACAGCCAAATTTCAAGCAGTCACATGCGAATACTAGCCATAATGCACAAGGAAATCTGGCAATCCTGAGAAATGACGCTCTGTCTCTCTCAGCAAGTATAATGTCTGGCTCTCTCACACTACCCGAAGCAATAACGCTCTCCTCTCAGGTCATCAAACAAATACTGGATCTAGCAATGACTAATGGCCGATTCAAGAATTATTCTTTCTATAAAAATAATCTTCTGGAACGCATGCCGCGTCACCCGGGAAAAACATGAATTAGCAAGCTTTCTGTATAAAAACGATATTGCAATTTGCCTTTTAGGCGAAACACTTATAAATAAACAACCACTTGAGATCCAGGGCTACAACACTTATAGTAACAACACCAATCGAGGAACGGCAATTCTAATCAAAAGTAACATCCAACATAATGAATATCCTATCCCAGAACTTAAAACTCTATGAGCAACTGCAGTTCAAATTGAAATACACGGGAAACCTTACGCTATAGTATCAGCATATCAATCGCCTTCCAAACCTTTTGTCACAGAAGATTATATGAAACTTATTAGAATCGCTCCTCCAGTAATAATAGCTGGAGATTTCAATGCCAAACATACTTCGTGAAATAGTAGATGCATTAATAAAAAAGGAAAAGATTTTAAAATTAAGCCTAAGATTTTAAATTTTAGGCCTAAATTCCTCAAATATCTAGAGCAGAATACAGTCACTAATATCGCACTGAATAGCATAGATGAAATCGACATAGCCATAATTTGACTGAGAGACAATATAAAAACAGCAGTAGACACTTCAGTACCCGAGAATACACTCAAGAAACACGAAGTTCCCTCGAGTCCCGAAATATTAGACCTGATAGCTACTTAGAATAAACTCTTACGGGAACATCGCAAAAACAAAAGCTGTATCCTCAAAAAAACCATTAATTACCTTCGCAGAACCGTAAAAACCAAAACTCTCGAGCATAGATGCAGCAACTGGAATGCAGTTGTTTCCAAACTTCAAATAAAAGATAACTCCATTTGGTGCATGACTGCAGCCCTCACTAAGCCTTACACTTCTATTGCTCTACTGCAGAAGCCTGATCTCACATTTGCACCCAACGCAAGTGAAAAAGCAAACCTCCTTGCATCTACTCACGGAACACAATTTTCGCCTCACAAATCCCCCATGGGATCGGCCTATATCACAAGAAACAAATTAAAATGACTAATCCTACTGGAATTTCCAAGCACATTAGGGCAACAAAAATCAAAAAAGCTCCAGGACCAGATCCAATCTCAAATTCTATTCTCACAAAACTACCGAACCCCTGTCTTTTTACACTTGCCAACATATTTCATGTATGCTTCAAACACGATTATTTTCCGAGTAACTGAAAAATGGCTCATATCTTCGTCTTTCAGAAGAAGGGGAAGATTCTGAGCTCGCCAAGTAGCTGTAGGCCCATGAGTCTTCTTAATACAATGAGTAAGATTTTCGAAAAAAATTGTACTCACTAGAATAAACAAACATCTAGAGGAAAACGACATCTTGAGATCAGAACAGTTCAGTTTTAGAAAAGAACATCCAACACAACATATGATACTTAAACTCGTAGGAAACGCTACTCATTACTATAACTGGAAAATCAACACAGGAGCCGTTTTCCTCGATGTCGGAAAAGCTTTTAATAGTATCTGGCACAAAGAAGTACTCAAGAAATCAATTGATTACAAATTCCGGAGTAGAATCATTTGCTTCCTATACTTTTACCTAAGAAACAGGAATTTTAAAGTCAGAATGATTGGTAAACTTGTGGACGACTTTTACATTTGTGCAGGTGTTCCCCAGGGTAGTATCATGGGCCCAGTTCTCTTAATATCTATATAAACGATAATTCCACAATTAACGGAGTCTTTCTGGGAATATATGACTATGATACGGTCCTATATGTAAGCTCAAGATGGCAAAAAATATTGTAAAATATCTTAACGCAGCACTCCAGGTCATTGAGAACTGGTGCCTGCTGTGGAAAATTAAAATCAACACTGCTAGATGTGAATCACTGCCTTCACTGTAAGAAGAGCACCGATTCCAGAACCACCACAAATTTTTGGGCAATCGATTGATTGTAAGAAATGATTCAAATATCTCGGACAAAACCAACGGAATAACGGGAACTTTAATGTCCATGTAAAACATGTAAGGGGCAAAGGTCTGGGAGTCACCTCTCGTCTTCACCCAATCATAAATCGAAACTCGAGCCTTAAACCTGAATACGGAATCATGATTTGCAAAACATTCATCAGACCCATACTAACATATGCTTGTACAATAT
This sequence comes from Neuroterus valhalla, assembly GCA_011762715.2. NCBI lineage: Eukaryota > Metazoa > Arthropoda > Insecta > Hymenoptera > Cynipidae > Neuroterus > Neuroterus valhalla. The sequence goes on along the minus strand of WSXT02187719.1, from coordinate 14,731 downwards.
GGGGTGGAACCTCAAATTCTAATATCAGACAGATCCAAATAGCCCAGAATAAGTTCCTCCGGCGTATTACGAAAACTTCGAAATACGCTTAAAATACCCTTTTGCACAGTTAATCCAACTTACCAACCATCAAAGAGTACATTTATGACACTGCCGAAAGCTTTTATGAAATAGCATCCAAATTAAAGCATAAACATATCTCATCTTTAGGACATTATAACTTCGATCCCTTGCATAAACACGCAAAACCTAGGAACTTCCTCCTGAAATAAGTCTTTCTTCCAGTGCATGCTTTCCTCATCTTCATTTTCATACTATTCACTCACTGACATACATTCATATTATAATAAGTAACTAAGAAGCCTTAAGTATTTCAGATTTTAGTGGATTCTTTGCCCGCTTGCGGACTTTTTTGCCGCACACTAACCGTCACTTCCCTGCTCGTAGCTGCCGTCGCAGCGAACCCACTCGGCGGGTTCACTTCGAACAGCGCCCTGGAGCGTGGCAGGTCACTCAACAGTCCGAAAAGTCACCGGTCGTTGCTCTTGGTACACTGATAGATTCTGGTGTATCGCAACAAAGTGAACTTCCTGTACTGAAATCGATACATCACAGTCCTGAAAGTCACCAGTCGTTGGTAATGGTACACTGATAGATTCTGGTGTACCAGGCGCAACGAAGTTAACTTCCTGCACTGCCTTGAAACTGCCCTTTACTGGGCAACTCCGATATCAAAATTGAATGAACACTCTTCTTCTCCCACGTTTTATTGTCCAAACCCAGAAAATCTTAGCTTCGCTGAAATTTTTTCTTTAGTTTCCAATCATCGGAAAATTCTCGCCTCTTGCGAGGCAGTACTTGCCGCCAAAACTCCTTCGAACTCCATCACTCCTACTCTGAACGATGGCTCAGAATCTATGGAAACTGTTGAATCTCTAGCAAACTCTACCCGCTTGCCCGAAGACTCTTCCGACTTCGTATCTGCGAAACCCAAACGCTCCAAGCGTAAACGCATTTCGAGTCCAGCCAAATCGGCTCTCGTTTCTCAATCTGACGATGAGTCCATCTTCTCGCGCTCATCCGACGACGACGGAACTCTCACAAGAAACGGAGTCCTTCTCCCATCCACGTCCTACGTAAGGATCTATGGCCGAGAATCCATGCTCCAACAAGACATAGACCTTGTCGTTGTCATTAGAGGTGTATTCGAATCCTTGTCTGAAGAACTCATCCTTGAAGAACTTCAGACAAAAATTCCCTCCGTCAAGCTAGTTCATCGCATGAAGAAAGGGGATACAATCTGGCCTCTAGTCATCGTACATCTGGACCCTTTTGCTCCTTCAGCGAAGTCCATATTCGACATTAGGCGTATTGCTGGCCTCAGCGTTTAAGTTGAAACCAAGAGAAAATCTAACCTCATTCCTCAATGCCGTCGCTGCCTCCAATTTTTCAACAAAGCAAACTACTGCTATGCTCCCTAGACTTGCGCCTCCTGCGCACGTAGCCACGCCACTGCTGCTTGCACTATTCGTAACCAGAAAGATGCCACTCCATCTTGTGCCAATTGCAAAGGCCCTCACTGGGCCACCTTCCGTGGGTGCTCGAAAGTCCCTCAGGAACCTGGCACCAAGTCGATCTCAACTCGCCATACTCCTAATCCTAAACTCACTGCAAACCCTTCTCCTCCTCCTTAACCCCGTACTGCATCCAAACCCGTTACCTCCCAGCGCTTTTTCGCTGACGTTATCTCAGCTCATCCTCCTCCCAAAGTCCAAATCCATCCTCAATCCTCCGATCCTCTACAAAAGCCGCAACTTCAGCAGCTTTTTCGGGACTTCCTCTCCACCCTCGCTGCGGTCTTCCAGCAGCCAACCCGTCAGCGCTCATAAGAATAAACTTTCTATTCTGACCTGGAATGCTAACGGCATCTCCGTACCAAATCGATTAGAACTGTCTCTACTTCTTAGCGACAACTCAATTGAAGTTGTCCGCTTTACCAAGACTCATCTCAATCCCAATATGAAACTCTATATTCCCGATTTTTCCATCAAACGGAAAGATCGTCTTTCTTCTGAAGGTGGTGGTGTTGCGCTTCTTGTTCAAAACTTTCTCCGCCACTCAGCCAACAGCACAAATTTTTTTCCATGCGAAGTAGTTGGAGTCGACATTTACCTCGCCTCAGGCCCTCTTCGCATCCTCTCAATTTACTCTCCTCCGAGTATCAACAATATTTACGAAATTCCTGATCTCTTCAAATCTAATACCCCTACTCTGGTTGCTGGCGATCTTAACGTCAAACACATGGCCCAGGGTTGTCTAAAAAATAACACAAAAGGTAATGCTCTCCTCAAAACTACGACTCGCTATAACCTAACCATTGAGGCTCACTCTGGACCAACTCATTTCCCTAACTCTTTTAAAAGAGCATAGTCTTTGACAGGGACCCCTGATCGCTTTCAGAACTTAGTTCCGATCACAACCCAGTACTCCTGGAGTTTTCGGGTACTCCTGATCTCTCACCTCCCACCGAATCAAAAATCGATTATCTCCATCCCAAATACATTCTTAAATCTTCTACTCTCAAATGCTGCCAAATCCAATCTACTTCCGATCTGGATGCAGCTGTTAAAACCCTGACGAAAGACATCCAAAACTCTGTCCAACTCACCACCTCAACAAACTACACTTTGGCTCGCAAACCAAAACTTTCGCATGCTACCTGCGTTCTGATTCGTAAGAAAAACCAAGCACGCAAATATTGGCAGTCCTACCGGAACCCTAAACAGCGCCAGCGTCTCAACTTCCTTCAGAGACAAATAAAAACTTCTCTTCATACTGTTGACACATCACCTTCCGACTCCTACATGGCCGATGCTGAATGGTACCCCAAAAGGTGCTGGAAAATCATCCAATACCTTCGCAATAGGAAATCTTATCTTTCTCCTCTTGCCACAGACCGCCAATCATTCTTTCTCGACGAGGATAAAGCAAAAATGTTCGCAGATTCCCTCAAAAATCAATGTTTCCTCTTTCCTAGCCACGAAAAATTTGCTAAATTTCACGATTATATCTCTAGAACCACTCAAGATTTCTCTGTAACAGACACGGACTATATTCCCACCCCTCCAAAAGAAGGCTCCGACACAATCCGCGCCTTGAGAAATTGTAAAGCGTCCGGCAATAACTCCATCAGCAACAATGTTTTCAAAACACTTCCTCGTAAGCATATCGTGGCTATCTGCAACATTGTTAACGCAATGATGCGATTAAAATACTTCCCCTTAGCCTGGAAAGAAGCCATTGTAATTTTTCTTCCAAAACCGAGTCCTCTCAGCTCAGCATCAAGTTCTCGTCCTATCAGTCTGCTGTGTACTCCCAGCAAACTAGCCGAAAACATAGTTCTTTCCCGTTTTGATGACTTTGTTTCGCAAAACAACTTTCTTCCTGACTTCCAGCACGGTTTTTGCAAACGTCATGGGATAGCTCATCAATTTCTACGTGTCGCTGAGTACATTGCCGAAATGTTTGTAATAATTGAAAAAATGATTGTAAGCAAGCCTTTGACAGAGTCTGGCATTACGGTCCAATTTATAAGCTCATCAAGTCAAACTTCCCTCACTATCTCATCGCCCTAATCAAATCCTTCCTCTCGAACAGGAGCTTCAGAGATCGAGTTGGAAAATTCTTATCGGATCCCGAACTTATTACCTCTGGTGTCCCCCAAGGCTCCAAACTCCCTCCTTCTCCTTTAACGTGTTCTTTTACGACATTCCTGTTGATGGGGAAATTCTCACGGCTCTCTTATTTTCCATGTTTCGCTTTATGCGCGAGTGTCCTTGCAGTATAACTGTCTTGGGCCACCAATTTCGGAGTTCTCATTTCCTTTCTTGGTTCATAACCATGTTGGGTTGGTAACCGGCTGAGGAGGAGTTTTAGCCGGTAGGCGCACCTAGGGAATCCGACACTACCCTCTTTCCGAGGGTGCCTTTTGAAGATTTTTCCTCCTCGACCCCCTCAAACAGACAAAAAAAAGCAAACAAACAAATCACACAGAACTTCTCGAGAGGGAGGCATAGCGTTCGCTCACGAGAAGAACGAGCAATTTCCTCGATCTGGTCGAGTAAGCATTTTCAGCGCCCTAGCTCTCTCTCTCCACTCTGTCTAGGGAGAATCGAAAATATACCATCTTGGTCAGAATCTCTGCCTTATCCTTTGATCTAAACAATAGAATCTGCTCTTTTCAGAGCAAAAACGGAGGGTGACTATCGCTCTCTTTCTCCCGCCGATACTAAGGGGTCTCGCCAGGTCGCTCCATTAAGCAGTGCCTGGAGACCTCTAATTATCCGCTTACCGGTTGGTTCGGGTCCCTCCCTTCGTGTAGCTATCTGGGTCGTCTTGACGGACAGTGCCCGAAGGTTACCCTTGGATGGGGTTGCCCTATCAAAAGAGGAGAGCTAGTTGAAGAAGTTTGAATCAATTTCAGCTTTCTTACTCTCTACCTTTACTCTTTCTCCCAACTAACACTCTCTTCAGAGGTCGGTACGCTCTCAGCAGCTCCGCAAACCTCGAATCTCTCCCTGTGATCGGTACGGTCTCGCAGCTCCGCAAGTCACCCCCTTTTCTCTTTCATCGAGGCCGCCATGCTATTCTTGCAGCTCCGCAAACCTCGATCTATCACTTTTCTTCCGAGGTCGGTACGCTCTCTGCAGGTCCGCAAACCTCAAATCTTCTCTCTGTGACCGGTACACTCTCGCAGCGCCGCAAGTCATCCCTTTTTCTTTCAATCGTGGTCGGTAGGCTCTCCTTGCAGCTCCGCAAACCTCGATCTATCACTTCACTCCGAATTCGGTGTGCCTGCTCTCACAGCCACGTAAACCTCTCTTCACATTTCCTCCATCTCCGCCAGACGGAGAAACCATCCCCCCCTTTCCTATCTAGTCTGGACCCCCCCCCCCCTCCGGTCGTATCAGAGTACATCTTTCATACTGCGTTCATTTGGATCGATAGAAGAGCGCCAGTTCTGGGGCTGGTGCTAATGGTTTTCGTTGGCAATTTTCTTTGAATATATTTTCCTTGATTCCGATAAGTCTAGAATCCTATATCCAATCCCGAGTTTTTGATAAACTTGGATCTCTTATCAAATTATTCGATTTATTCTGAATAAACAATGATGGCGATTCTATTCTTGGGCTTTTTTTTGTGATTTGGTCATGAATCAATCCTCCTTCTTTGTATTTTATATAATTTCTCTGCACACAGTCGACACTGTTATGAACTGATTCCATTACGTGTGAGACATAAAGGTATATAATACCATTCTTGCATCTGGATGAGTATCATTCTACATCCGTTGAGAAAAAAATTCAAGCTTCATGATTCTGAGATTCTCATGAAAGTTTAAAAACAATTATTGGAAAAACGACTAAAATTCCCTTGATATAATGCCCTCAAAGTTTAGTCCTATGCTTCAAACAACAATCGGTGGGTACCCAGTTTTACGTGCGATTGGGATCCATGCTGAAATATTGGGCACATCCTTGCTCACAGCAGAGCAATATCTTTTTTTTTATTGAGGTAAAATTATACTACAGACGTAGCAAAGCTTATCAGGATAACTTTTACAGATCTACTCGATTCTGCAACGGGCCATGATAGTTTAATAGATTAGAACGCATGGCAGTTTGCAAATCGCAAGAAGTGGAATCATATAGTAGAGGATTTCGCATAATATGTAACAAATCATTACAAGTATATAGATGAACATAATAAATAAGGTTGATCACAGAGCAACGCGATGATTCAGATGATAATAAAGAAACAATCTTTGTGAGCTTGTGATGGAGAGCCACAACGCAGGATGTGGTGGTAGGGAGCTGCGCGTGCATAGTCTAGGGGCTTACTTCACATGGAACAAGTCTGAACTTCTTCAAACCGGCCCAAATGCTGCCACTGTGTATATTGTGAAAACGAAGCTGATCTCTTCCATATTGAGGATAATTCAAAAATTGTTAATAGTGTGGATTTAGAAATATATAGGCAAAGATTCAGGACGATTATTTGCCTTCAGTTATTCTGAAATTTCAAAATGGCAACTTTATGAAATAGAACGGCTTTTCTGTCACATATCTTGCAAACAGTTATAGCTGTAACGATTCTTTTTTTTCCTAATTTTTTCTGTGCTAAGGAAAAAAGAGAGAAGACCCCTATTTGATCACTTGTTGCCAGGAAAGAAATTGTATCAATTTCTAGAGTAACATGTGATTTTTTGAAGAAAATTTAGTGAGGGTGAATAAAAAACCTGACGTATGGGCGAAAAACAGAGGTCAGATTCGAATTCATCACAGAAAAGTACTCCAAAAATGACCCCACTTTCCACTTTATGGACGTGTAAGTCATAATTGGTTGTTCAGTGTATGATAGATCACATCTAATCCATCAGCGCAGAAGGCGTGGTTCGCTAGTATCATAAGGTATTTTAAAAAATATATTCATAAACATGGCAAAACTACTCGTGAGCTTATGATGAGTAAAATTATATTAATTACAAGAAGAAACAAGCTGCCCTTGTGGCCTATGTTTCATAATTTTTGAATGCATGAAGAATATCATTACTGCGTCAACTTAAACAACTCTTTCAATAAGAATTTCATATATTAATTACATCTGTGACTTACCGAAACATCGCCATCGGGTTGATTTCTGTCTAAATTCCTGAACAAAAAGGAGCATCATCAAAACATTGTAACATCTCTCACAATATATTGCCTATGTGTTAGTAAATTGAACAATATTGACTTTTCTTCCTACCTTATTAGCATGCTACCATGAATGTTCACTTGGCTTGTTTCTAATTCCTCGCATTCGCTGCTAGAATTGGTTGATTCTGAAACTTAAAATTCTAGATAGAAAACTGTGTTTCAGAAGACATTTGAGCAACAAGAAAACAAAACGCGATATTTCAAAACAATAAAAATGTTGCGAACTTAATGTTCTTGCCGAATTTCTAATTATGTATCTGTACTTCCGTGCTTTATCTGCGCAAGTTCTGTGGAAGTTTATTTTTGTAACAAGTTCCGAGATCCCTTTAGTGAAAAAAATATACTCTATGAACTGTTGTGCAGAAGAAATGTTCTACAAATCACGTGAGACACTTTGAGAGAAAAGGGTTGTAGTAAAATTCCAGTGTTCCTTATTGGAGGAGTGAGGGGAGGGGACGTTGAGAGAACTTGCGTAAAAGGAATTATTGATAAAAGAAGCATTGACTCCTTAAAATCTTGTGCCTTTGATATACTTAACACTTGTTTCCATAAGATACTGGATGCCATGATATGACAAAATCTGGATAAGCCCCTTATCATAAGATCACAAGAGCAGTTCTTGCGGATGTCCTACATTTCGTTCAAACGGACTATCAAATTCTTATGCCAAACACCCTTAATCACCTACAAGGTCATGCTTATAGACCATACAGAAAAACTGTTCTCTCCAGAGTTCTGGAAAAATAGCCAAAAATGTGTAGCCTGGCAACTCTCTTGGAACACTAAAATAAAACATACTAGGATCAAAAATAATTCTAGTTTGGTTCTGTGTCTTTATGCTTATGAAGTCTTTATTGGGATGATCAGCTAACTTAGACACAAATGAAAAATAACTGAAGCTGCTTATAAAGCCAGATGTTTCAATTTTTATAGATTTTAATGTTAGACGAAGTAGAAGGCAACTGTGGTAAAGTATAAACGAATATGATAGAAATATTCAGAATCACATTCAATTCAATTCAATCCAAGTTTATTGACTCCCAACAGTTTATACAACCAATTAGAGGGGTTATTATTGCCAATTCTCATATACGAGTAGGTAAGTTTAATCTAAAATTGAATTAAATGTTCGTATGGCGTAACTACTTGTTCTATATTTCGATAGATTCTTCTATATTCTACATTTTCCACAAACCTATCATCCTATCAGTTCACCTTGTTATTCACAAATTTCGATGCTACAGTACTCAGTTTGATCATTGTTGTGGTAAATATATCAAATGTGTATGGATAAACTCTACATAATTCATTCATCTTCACGCACAGATCATACACCACTGAGTTATAAACCTTATCCTTCTTATTTATGTGAAAAATATCATGAGATCTAAAGTTATACGAAGGCACCTGAAATTGTATTTGACTTAGAAGAAATGGACAGTCTATTTTACCAATTAGCATTTCGTACATGAATTTGAGAAAGCAAATAGTTCTCCTCTCATCGAGAGTCATTGTATCAAATCTTTTGTACAATGGTAGATAATTACTTCCCCTTACTGGGTAGATATTGTCCTCTTTGAATAATAAGTATTTTAAGAACTCCTTTTGTATTCTTTTAAGTGACTCCGCATGAGATGCAAAATGTGGTGCCCAAATTACTGAAGCATATTCTATCTTATTTCTTATTAGACATTTTATTCGCATGCCTTCCTATTTTATCAATGTGTTCATTATATCTGAGTTGAGAGTTGAAATTTATATCTAAATCACATATGTGTGTTTTCCTGCGTACCGTTACATTATCAATTGTGTAATCAAACATTACTGGACTAAGTGCTCTTCAGTAGGTAATAACTATGAAATTACTCAGATTCAGCGGCAATTTATTATCCGGGCACCAATCGTTAAATTTATCCAGATCAGCTTGTAATTGTTCACAATCTTCAATACTTTTTATGTTTAAATACATTTTGGTATCATCCGCATACGATTTGAGCTTCGAAGATATATCTTTGTTCGCATCATTACAATAAATTATGTAGAATATTGGACCTAGATTCGAGCCTCAAGGAACACCTGATTTTGGTTGATATGAGCTCGAGGAATGACCCGAATAATGTACGAAGTGTTTCCTCTTTTCCAAGAATTTCTTTAGAAGTAATAACAGCTTGTTTGTTAGGTTGAGATCGTGCAGTTTTTTCAACAGTAGAACGTGGTTAACTCTATCAAATGCTTCAGAGAAACCTAGGTAAATAGCGTCCACTTGACCACCAACACTCATCGCCATCTACGTTCTATTCAGTATCCAATTAAATTGTGTCAAATTCAAAGACTGAGCCACGTCAGCTAGATTTCTTGATTTTGTATTCATATTTGTGTTTTGAAGTGACTCAGAAAAGTTTTTTAAATTGAAGTCTCCCAGTATTAAAAGCTTTGTACTCTTAACGTTACTCAACCCTGTGATTTCCTCGGTAAACATGATAAACTCATTCTTATCTATCCTAGGTGGAATATATATTGTCTTGACTATGAGCGAAAAATATTGATTATATACTTTACAAGCTACAATATTTATATTCGGACAAACACTCTTTACTCTTTTCATAGAAAATTCCTTGGATTGGAGACTAGATCTTATTGCGATTAAAGCCCCTCCTCCAATCCTTCCCTGTCTATCATCTCTGTATGATATGTATTTATTCCCTACCAATAATTCAGAGGAGAAATTTTTTGCACTACGCCACGTTTCCGTTAGTAGATACATAACATAATCATTAGCTGTAAATAGTCTGACTGACTCAATCTTAGTATTAAGACCTTCTAACATTTTGGTAGTAGATACTCAACCTTTTGAATTCGTAATCCTCTTGTTTTCTTCCAGCAGCTGTGTCATTGTTGTCGATTTGATAATGACTGGAATTCCTTGCCGATAAGAAATACGAAGATCTACTCCCCCATTTATTCTCCAATTCTTCAATTCTAATGCGAGACTCTTTAATTCTTCTTTTTGCGTTTTCGTTCTGTCCGGCGTACAACGGATTCCTTGAAACTGCTTCTGCTTGTCCTTGTCCTTAATTATCAGTGCAAGTTGTTTGTGCAGCTTCCTCGCATTGAATTCTTTGTCCAAAATCAACTTTATTAACCTGGGCTGTTTTTTTCTGTAACTTTTTACCAATTCTGTAAAAGTTTTTTCCTTCTAACTGAAAAGCGGGGCAACACTTTTCAATATTTTCAAAAGATTTTGTGACAAACTTGTCCTACTTGCGGTATCCTGTACATCCCCGACCATTTCTGCTACTCCAAAAATTATCAGCTTGTTTTTTCTACTATTCCTATCTTCCAGTTCCTTTATGCACTCAGTGAAATTGTTGGAGCAAGCTCGATTGTCATGGTTTGCAGATTTCTCATTGTCGATGATTTCTAAGTTATCGATTCGATCCTCCAGAGTATTCAACCTTGAACCCATACCATCCATTTTATTTTCCATGATCCTGAAATCATCTCGTATACCAGAAATCGCATTTTTAACCTCATCCAGTCCTTGATCCAAAACTTTCCCACGATCATCTATTTTCTCCTCCAGCCTGTCTAGTCTTTTATCCAGTAACTTTTTTATAGATGCAAGGTCCACCATATGACGATCATTTTCACTCATTGCAGAATTTGTAGAGTTTGCCGGTGATGTAGCCGTTAATCCGCAGCACGCAACGAAAAATCCGTCTTTCTTTTTCCTCATTCTCTCACCACAATGTTTGTGGTACTGTTTTTGGCATCCCATACATTTGTAAACCTCATTTGGGTCTACTTTAGGGTTTGTCTCACTGCACTGTTTTTAGGAGCAAATGTTTTTGTTATTTACAGACAGTAGTGTTTTATCGTTTCAGTTAGCCGTTTCGTTGGGAAAAAAATGTAATATCAAAATCGTTTTGTAATAAGAAAAACTAACGGAACACAATTTCATCACTAAATACTGCAGTATTCACACACAGAACACAGTAATATTCCTTTTATTATACTCAGACTTCATGAAAATCAATGGGTATGTTTAACTGCTCACAACCAGTTTGTCTTATGACCTTCAGACTTCAGATAACCGAATGTAGTACATTTCCAGATCCAGATCTTGTGCCCATGCAGAACTTTCCATATCAGATTTATATTCATATAGTAATTTGTTATTCATTTCCGCTTGTTACAGATTGTTTACTCTAACTTTAGGCATCTTCCCGCACACTTTGACGGATCCGCACTGAATATTTGAACCAGAAATTATAATATCCTTCGGAGCACACCACGACACGACTTACTTGCTCCTTGCCATATTTAGTTTTGGTATTATATTGACTTATACAACCAATCTCTATGTGAGCAAAGACAAACCTAGAAAAAGCGTGAGCTAAGCGTCTAGGTATTTCGAAACTCCTTTATATGAACATTTTTTCTTAAGCAGCCAGCAAAGCAGTCGAAATTTTGCATCAAACAACAGAAGCAATTGGACTGATCAAGGTACTGCGAAGTACGTACTGCCGAAACCAGTAAAAGTTGGAACATTTCAAAGTTTTAGGGTTGCAGTATGCAACGGACAAAGCAGACTTCACGTTGTTATTCCAGTTAAGGATAATTCATCCGAAATCATGAATTGCATAATTTGAGACACCACTGAGCCTCTACGATTCGTATTTATCTTATTGATACTTTGACTCATTTTGGCTGATCCGCAATTTGCCAGATCCATCATTACTGGCTGCTGCGAACCCAGTATTCAAACTCAACTGGATATCGTTTCATGAACGGCAGACAATCTTCTGGATTTTTCACCCATCCTTGATTTATTTGGGAAAAATTCAGAGCTCCTTGACTAACTCAGGAACTTTCGCTTTGGAATGCGTAATTATATTGTAAATCAAGCTCGTATCGTCTTAACTTCAAATTTATAATCGCAGTAAAAGATTTTTAATGGTGAAGAATCAGCCTGTTAGTTTAGGAGTATTTTTAGGACGTTTTTAAAAAGAAAAAACAATATTCTATATTTAAAAAAGGGAGGCGAACAACAACGAAAATTGAAATGGTAATATGAAAAATACTAGTGCCGCTTCTTGTCACATGACTCTGCTTTGGTTTTGTTTCTATTCACGGCGTAGGGCAGCAAAAACTCGAAATTTCCGAGAACTAAACTGAAAATCTCTAATCTCAATACCATGCTAGTGTAGTGACTTATTTGACCTCAGCGTTGGCTAACGATGGTCTCATTATATTCGAAATAAGGAATACAAATAGAATTTAATATGTTCCCCCAGATGACACAGAAAAAAATCGCCTGCACATATCAGTCACGCAGCCATACAAGGTGACCATCATTTGAATTAGATCCCCTTTCTAGATCGTTTTGCAAAGAAATTAATCGTTTTTGACTCTCAAATGCATGGAATGAAACTAATAAATCTTATTAGTGACGATATATAATGAAACAAATGAATCTGCATCATCACCCTACTGAAAAATACGGCGTCGAAACCGGTGTCGTATCCGACGTCGGACCCTATTAGGATATGATGCCGGAACCACAATCGGAACCTACTCCTAAACCGTAGTCGGAAACGACGCCGGAACTGACTTCGAATCTGCATCGGGATTCGGGACCAAATCCGACGTCGGATCGACATTCTTTATGGACGGATCTATTTGATAGTGACCTGCTGAATTGCTACGACACCACACAGTATTCCAGAAATCAGAAAAGCTGGCGAAAAGTCGGAAAAAAGGTACTCGATAGACTGTTTTAACATTCAAAATAATTTAAGTCGTACCCAGTCGTACCCATAATAGCTAAGTTCAGAGTTCTACAAGGTATTATTGAATTCGAGTATCAAAAATAATAATTACACACATGATTGAAAAAAAAAAAAAAAAAAAATGTAAAAAAAAAATCAGCTGCCAAAAACTGCCAATACAGATTGGAATAAGTTTTTTTTTGTGAAAAAACGTACACGCCATGGCGCACAGTGGTCCAGAAAGCAGAAAAGCTTTTTGGTTTTTCTTTCAATTTATAAAATGTATTCAAAATAAATTTATTTATTCTTTTCAAATTGGTAGAAGGAGGTTCACAAGGTCGCTTATTACAAATCCGAAGTCAAAATTTCGAAAAAAAAATGGATGATCTAATATGGCGGTCGCGCCACCGTGGCAACTGTAAATTCCCAGTAAGCCAAAAGCTTTTTGGTTTTTCTTCCAATTTATAAAATGTATTCCAAATTCACTCCGAATATCTGTGTAGCACAATGTATACTATTCGTTACATTTGAGTGAATGCTATTTCTATCAAAAATTCTACCAATTTATATATGGACAAACAACTTTAACTGAAACCATGACTTTGTTATATTTATCAGAAGAGGAGAAGATTGAACAATTAGATGGTTCTATCAACGATTATGATGATCATCAATTCAGCGAAAGCGAATACAGCGAAGAGCTTCAAGTTTTTCGTATTAAATAAATAAATATAGAATTTAGAGTCAGAGATCGCTATCCCGCAGTGTCTGGGGTTAGGACGAACTGTATGCCTACCAATAAAAAGCGACTCGTCCAACCCAAAGAATTACAGGCCAGGAACTTTCCCGAAAACGATCTATAGGATCTTCGCATCCATCTTGAATGACAGGATTCTTCGGATGATTGGACCTTCATGGAATGAGATTTAAGAACAACGAAGATAGAAAATAGGTGCAGCAGGCTGTCAGGAATACCTGCTGATGAACAGGAGTGTCTGCAAAGACGCTTCAAGCCACAAGCGCAATCAGTCGATGGCCTGGGTTGGTTACCAGAAAGTTGTTAATTCAACTTCACATATACTTCTCATCTGTCTGTTCAGAAGCTTGAAGTTTCATTCCGAAAAGTAGAATGCATAGACAGATTAGTTTCCTTTTGGAAGGCCAGATTAACTATCACTTCTGGGAAACATTGTGTGAAAAATAACACAGTCACTTTCCAGAGAGGCGACTTTCAGGGTGACGCGATGAGCCCTATTCTCGTCTGCATCACACCAGCGCCACTATTTCTCGCACTTCGCGATTCTTATGGATACCTCTGTAGCGGAACTAATGTTCGTGAGCATAAGGTCACTCATATATTTTATGTGGATGACCTAAAGCTCTATGCTTCTGGAAAAGAACATCTTGAAGGTGATCTTAGTATCGTCGAGGAGTACACACGAGGAATCGGTATGCACATTGGATTGGATAAATATGCCAAGATTCATTTGAAACGCAGACGAATAGCAGGATTAGATACGGACCCTGAACTTGCTGACCGAAGTGCTATTAGACACCTTAGCGAATTAGCGCAAAGCAGATAAAAACACCTGCTCCGACGAATTTGTTCGTCAAACCTTTCGTCGCTAAACAATATATCTGCGACTAACATGCTTGCCACATCAGTTCTACTCTATTTGTTTGGGGTAGTTCTATGGACGAAGAACGAGCTCAGGGCCCTCGATACCACTACATCGCACGCCGTAAAGGCGGACGCGGACTTCTTGAACTTGCATGTCTATACACCCAAATCATCCTTAGAACTGTTCATATCATCGCGAATGGTAGAGATCCTTTTCTGGCAATGGCCAGAAATCACGAAAGGAACGGGGAAGAAGCATTCCTTTACAAAGCCGCGGAGCAGGCAGCTGAAACCCTTGGCCTGAAACTCAACATCAGGAGTGAGGATAGTGCACTACTCCATCAAGATGCCTCACTCCTCAAAGCACAAGTGAAGAAAGCGGAGGCGGAAAATTTCCTGGAACATCATGAAGACAAGGTGATGCATGGAAAATTTTACAAAATTGTGAAAGAGCAATCCTTGCTACATAAGTCAACGTTCGCTTTCCTCAAATCATCTGGTCTCAATTCAGGAACATAGAGTTTTATTTTCGCGTGTCAGGACGGTGTGATTTCCACCTTAGCATACCGTAGAAGCATATT
>WSXT02187718.1:0-36200 GCA_011762715.2 Neuroterus valhalla | reverse complement strand
GGCTCTCATGCACTTCCTTCAATCCTAACTTTCTCATTTTATTTCTTATTCTTCCGTCTCTTCACTCTGCTTTAACTCCTATTGTATTATTCATACCAACCTATAGGCTTTATCTTGCTTCCCTTCCCTTGGGTTTCCCTGAGTTCCTTATCAGCTCTTTCATACATGCATCTCCTTTTCTCCTTCCCATCTTCTCTTTCATGTTGAACCTTCTGGATTGACCCTCTCCTCTGTATTACTAGTCTCTGAGGCATACTTATGTGATTATTCTCTTAAACTACTCTTCAAACTTCGACGCCTTCTTCAGTTGCCTTAGTACAATCTCCTCTACCACATGTCACTAGCTCATGATACCCTGGTCATTCCCACCCCCTAACCTCCCTCCTGGTGCTTCTATCCACAAATCTCTACTCTAAAGCACAAGATCACCTCGACTTAGTCTCCACTCTGGGCTCTGCATCATTTTTTTCAACTTTTCTCTAGCCTTCCTCTATTTCTCCATTTATTTTCACTGTCTGACTTATTTTCCCGTTTCGACTACGACCTCCACCTTTCTCCATCGCTGCTCCATAATCAATGATTCAGATTCAAACTTTTCCGTCTTTCCCGATGATGTTTGAGTCTGTTTGATTATTCCTCCCACTATCGCTGTTCCATAATCTATGATTCAGATTCAAACTTTTCCGCCTTTCCTCTTTCCCACACTCCGTGACCTTACTCATGGAAGGCTTTGCCTTACGAATCCGCCCTTCTCCTGAAGGAAATATTCTTATCCTAGCTCTCTTCCCACACAACTACACTAACTTTTGCTCTCCAACCTTATCGAACACTTTTTTTAAACGAATTACCTTACTTTGTACTGAGACAAAATGAAGGTTTCACAGTCTTGCCTTTAAATTTGTGTACGCTAAATCCACCATCTTGAATTTTTTTTTTTCGTTATCTCACGTTATTTTTATTTTACAGCAAAAATGGTAGAAAACAAAGTTGTGGAGAATCGTGTTCTCCAAATTTTTTGTCTGAACTGTTTTTACGCATTAATAATATTTATGGCCGATATCAACCAAAAACTGCGCAAAATTGTGACATTGACGCAGTTTTCTCAATTTTTCGGCCATTTGCATGGAAATCACTGCCATATTCAAGTAACGAAATCGTAGAACATGAAATTGACAAAAAAATTTGTATCAGAAAGTTTTTTATACGGACCATACATGACGGTTGGGAACGCGCTTAATATAGGGCAAAGTGGGAGAAGCGACTCAACTCGGGTATTGGCAAAGAGAACATCCACCACGGGCAAAGAGGCGCTGCTGTATAAAAACAAACATGGCTGTCTATGGGGTTCGGCATGCATGTGATTAGCATTAGTCTTAAGATGTTTATTCAAGTAAAGTATATTTCAAATGTGATAAAAATGTTGCTACTCTCTCTAAAAACATTGTGTGAGTATGCTGTTGCAACGCCGTCTACCAGAAACATGATCGAAGGTTAGAGAGCGATGAATTCTATAAAAAACAAACCAGGAAATAAATAATCATAAGCGCTGAAATGCAGAGAGCCAACTAGTACTTGTTGATCACTATCTTGAAGTTTGAGTCGTTTCAACCGTTCGGAACATTTATCAACAACAATGCTTTCTCCAACAAGATTTTTCACTGTAACAGTACCACTGCAAATTTTGGTACTTTATGGAAACTCAAATTAGTGTTGATATTTTTTTGGAGTCGCAATTGACAACACATTACACATTTCCTTTGCGACTAACGTTTCCTTTTCTATGGTTCCAGGAGAATTCCATTTTTAAGATTTTTATATTAACTTAGAACTTCTTATGTACTTCTAACTGATTAATCTCACACAAAATTAATTATTATCGCCTTCTTTGAGTGCAACACGCATGCGAACAATGCTACGTGCATCCCACAGGCAGCCATGCTGGTTAGTTTGCTAGATGGCCATCAGGTTTCTTATCAGATTCGTATCAGTTTCGGCCAGATTCCCACGTTGCGCTATATTGAGCGCGTTCCCGACCGTCATGTATGGTCCGTATGCAAAACTTTCTGATTAAGAAATTATTGGAAATTTCATGTTCTACAACTTCGCTATTTAAATATGGCACTTATTCTTTATGCAAATGGCCAAAAAATTGAGAAAACTGCGCCCATGTTACAATTTAGCGCAGTTTTTGCTCGATATCGGCAATAAATATTCTTGTTTCGGAAAAATTGTTTGAATAAAAGATGTGGGGAAAACAATTCTTAACAGTTTTGTTCTCTATCATTTTTGTTATAAAATGAAAACTACGCGAGATGAAAAAAAAACAAACTAAAATTCAAGATGGCGGATTTAGCGTACACATATTCAAGGGCAAGACTGTGAAAGTTTCATTTTGACGCTTAAAGAAAACTTCGTACGTCAAAAAATCAGACCCCGAAATTTTCCCTATTCACAGGCCTTTTTCGATCTCTATTGACTGGGCTCAGAGTTCAAATACATACTAAATGTATCTCGCGCCTCCTCTAGATGGACATATAGAACCCATCCTTGTTACTGGGCTTCCAAGTTTGTTTGCTTATTTAATTATTATTGATTGCAATATTATTTGGCATATGCAAACAGTGTTTGCTAAACATTAATCATCAAAATCGACTTATCTGAATATATGATGTTCTCCATATAAAAAAAACAAACACATTCTTTGGTTAGGTTCATCAAATATTAACGCTGTTGATTCTTCATCATACAATCCTTTTCAAGATGATTATGTAATATTCTGTATTGATCATTCCGTCGTTCATTGTATTTAGGATGCTGTTTGAATAATTTGAACTTTGGTTTTCATTAAAAATCGATTTGTCTGACCCCCTGTGGGTGTAATTGGTACATTAGTTGCTGGTTTCAATTGACATAATAGGTATACAGAGTTGACTAATTGTACCGATATAAGAATTCACGTTTAACAAGAATAAACCAACTAGCCGACGGTTATTCTACGTTTGAAAAACCAGTTCCCGTCCGATCACTTAAGTTAAGCAAAATTGGGCGTGGTTCGCACTTGGTTGGGTGACCGGCAGAGAATACCACGTGATGTTGGAATGTGGTAGATGACACTGTTATTAAATAATTATCTGGTTTTTCATTTCCCTATTCGGAACTTCAACTATTTTGGCAAAACTAGAATATGTTTATCGAGATCGCTACTGATTTCTGGGAAATTATTGTTTCAAGATTTTCCTTAACAATTTGAAGGATATAATCTTCTTTACAACTGGAAAACCTTTCTTGGTTCCAAATTGAACTCATATGTTGTAAATTCACTTGATATGATAGAGAAGTTACCTATTAGCTACAAATAAACATTTTTGTGTCAAAAAGGTCGTCGCGTTTCCGTCTTTTTGGTAAAAATTTATTTTTTTACTTGAAATTATACAATTTCATCGATTCTCCGTTCCGTTTTGTTAAAGATTTTTTTTTGGGCATTGAATCCAATTCCTCTTCCCTCGTGAATTTTGTAACAGCCGAATTCGGAAGGTTGATGTGGAGGAGAGAAATTAATATTGTGTAAAGCATACCACACAACCAGAAAGGTTTTCGAAAAGAGGGGAGGACTACAGAAAACATGTTGGTGCTCAGTTTTGTAATCCAAAGGAAATGAGGTCAGCAAAAAGAAGAACGAGTTGCACTATTTGTGGATTTCAAAGCAGCATTTGCCTCCGTAAACAGGAGAGTAATATGTAAGTCCAACGGAGGATAAGAAGTTGATGAAGCTTTGATGGAGCGGTAGGAGATGATACTTTCGGAGACTATGACAAGGTAATGGATAGGAAGTCTCACTGAGCCTATCATCTGTTAAGCATCCTATTGCTAGACTCAAAGGAAAGGATAGAAAAGGAAGGGAAAAGAGGAAAAATCATAGAAACAGGAAGCGGATGGTAGAGTACGAACGAAAGGTTCATAACGAGGGGAAGGAGTGAGGAAAGGAATTTCGAGTTTAGATTGTTTGGATTAAATCAAAAAGATGAGCTAATCTGTGAGTGGAAAAGACATTGTAGGACAATGGATGTACGAGTGAATTCAAAATAAAAGTGCGGAGTATAGGGAAGGGAACGTTTGACGACGACTGGAGGATGAAAATGTGAATGTTCGATGTGCTTGTATGTTCAGTTATCAATTATGGAGTGGTCATCTGGAGATGGAAAAGTCGAAAAAAAGAGAATGAGGTATGACTGAAGGATAGAAGTGAAGACATTCGATCTTCTGGTGGTTTCAGTATAACGAGGTAGGAATCTAGGGATGGGAAGAGCAAGAGAGAGTTGGATGTCTGCATTAGGAATTTCTCAAATAGGTTTTAAGGCTTTATTAGAACTGTCTAAGTTATATGTGTAAGGAGAAATGAGGAGGAAGAAAATGATGGTCAGGGAACTGAAGGGAGCATGTAATCTTGAAGAAAAACTGGTAACATGAAACATTCGAGATCTAGTGAAGAAAGATACGGAAAGAAGGCTTCGTGAAATGTGCGAAAGAGGTGAAGGGAAAGGCAGATCATACAGGGGAGAATGAAAGCAAGGCAAGGGAAGGAAAGGGAAGGTGAAGGAAAATGTGAATAATAACGTAGAACAGATGGTTAAGGCTGGTCAAGGAGAAGGACAAGCCATGATACTTAAGGTAAATCAAAAAGGCTGAGCTAATGAGGAAGAGTAGTGCGATTTAGAATTGAAGGATGGATGAAAGCTATTGGTATTGCACAAAAGGTAATAAAAATCTGTGGAGAGTATGTGGGTATGACCAAAAATCACGTCTGTATGTGTTTGTGAAATCAACGAAATGGAAGCAATGTGTGTGTGGGTGTGTGTCTGTTAGTAAGTGTGTGTGTGTGTGGGTGTGTGTGTGTGTTAGAGAAATATAGGGGAGGGGGGAGAGTAAAATATATTCTGTGTAGAAATGGTAAAAATGAGGATTCGATGAAGAGGCTGGAAAGGAGAGGCGTATGTGGCTAAAGGAGTAAGGAAAGAACGGTGGACGATTTCTCAAAGAGGAGACGATGGAAGTAGTGTGTCCCATTTCGATTTTCGAGCCAGAATAATGACTAAAAATCCAATCAGAGAGAAATTTCTAACATATGGACATTGTACAGACTCTCTTCATGTGGAAGGTAAGTGTGCTCAATGCCTTTATTAGAATTTCGCAATTAAGCGAATATGTGGATTTGGTGCCATCGATTTTACGTGATGTCATTTGTACCACCTGTATACTTGACCTCTCTCCTACAGTCCTTTGTAACCGAAGATCGTCAGAACGATGCATCACAAATTTAGTAGCAAGCTGCGCTCTCAGGCTGTAGATAGATTACTGAATACATTATCTTCCATTTCAAAAATCATAATTCTTTTCACGACATTGTTTTACCTTTTAACTGCTGAGTTGTAAGTGGTGATTTGAATGGTAATGAGGACAGCAATTCTCAATTTAAGAGGAGCAAAAGAATAATTATTGATAGGTATGAGGATTATGCTGTTCTTGCTCGTTTTTCTAAAAACAAGACTTCAGAGGGTCACAAAAGAGTAAGAAAAAATATTAAATTCCAAAATCAAATAGAATATTCTTCAGAGTATTGTGACTCAAAACTGATTATCGGAGTTCAAGAAACACCTTTTCGGAGATTCTGTTTGGAGAGAATTCTTATGCTGCATGATATTTTTACTCCAAAGTTTACACTTACGGTGATGTTTTCTTGTTGATTTCTTCCATCTATAAATCTTCTGCATGTACGCTTCTAACCTAATCATCATCCTATATAAGAAATCTCTAACGTTACCATGTAACTCGTAACCGTATCACCGTGTAAGTGTAGTGTGCGTACGTGTGGATCTGGATTAGGTTTCGTGTTACCAAAGGGTACTCTCGATGTGAAATTCGGCTGTGTGTGATTTTTTATGTGTGCGGAGCAGAAGGTTTCTTATTTGATCGGTTTATATTTTAGATTTAAGAACAGTGCTAGCTAAAATAAATGCTGACAGCACGTTTTTTTGTACTAAAATTTTTGCAAACAACACGATTTTTCGTGAAATTTTTAGATTTTTTCTAAACACGAAAGTAGAAATATTTTCAACAACTAGATGAAAATAATAATTTTCGGCATTATTTTGCAGTGATCCTAGATAACATTTTCCATCTGATCGATATTTATTTTTTAAACTTCATTTTGAATAATTCATAGAATTTAAAGAAGGGATTTTGTATTCTTTTGCAGCAATCCGAGTTAACGATTCAACTATTTCGTAGTTTGTGCGTATCTTTCTTAAAATTATTATACATCTGTGGTTAAACATTCAAACGTTTTGGAATTTCATAAATTCAAAAATATAAACGAGAATGAGAATTTTTAGCCAAACAACGCAAGGTATAAAAAAAAATTTGAAGAAATAAATGAAGATTTTACTATTCACTTGAGTATTCGTCTTTTTTAGTTATATTCAACAGTTTAATATTCAAAACCAAAACTGTTTTTGGTTTATGTATCTTTTGTAACATTTCTTGTAAAAATCTATCTCTGTTGATGGAAGATTCAACAACTGCTTCCTTGAGAATTGATTTTCTGTTCGAAAATTCATCACCCATGAGAGATGAGGGGAGAGAGATGAAAAAAAGAGGACAAGAGGGAGAGTAAAGTAGAGAAGATAAAAAGGAAAGAAGAAGATCAAGTGTAAAAAGACAAGAAAAGAAAAAAAAGAGAATAGATTTATGACAAGAAGGGAGTTGAGTGAGGAAGAAATTTACGGAAGAGGAGAAGGTTACAATCAGAAAGACATAGAAGAAGATAAGAAAAAAATTGGGACGAAAAAAGACGAAAAGAAAAGGAGAAAAAGAGAAGCAGGATAGAGGAGAAATCGAAAAGAACAGAAGAAAGAGAAAGAGAAAAGTAGGAGAAGATGAAACAAAAAGAAGTGGAAAAAAAGAAAGACATTAGAATTATGAAAAGAAGGGGAAGCAAGGAAAAGAAATGGCAAAAGAACAGAAAAGAGAAGGCATGAATACGAGAGTGAGATAAAAGGAAGAAGGCATAAAGTAAAGCAAAGAAGACGAGGAGGAAAGAACAAGCGACAGAGGGAAGAATAGGAAAAAGGAAGAATAAAAGAAGAGGAAAAGCAGAGAGTCCAGCAAAGAAGAGAGGGAGAAAAGAAGAGAGGTGAAAGGAAAAGAGAAGAAGGAAAAAGTGGGGCATAGAAGAGAAGAGAAAACTAGGAGAAGATAACAAGAAAAAGAAGAAATAAAGAGGAGGAGACAAGAAGTGAATGAAAAAAAAGATCAGAGAGAGTTAAGGAAAAGAGAAAGGAGAGGAGTACAAAATAAGGGAAGAGAGAAGAGAAGAAGGGGATAAGACAAAAATATAAAAAAGGATGGGAAGACGAATGAAAGAAAAAGGGCAAAGAAAAGAAGAAGAGAGTTAAGACATAAAGAGAGTTGGGAGGAAAAAGAAGAAAAAGAAGAGTTTGGAACTAGAGGAATAGAAGAGGAAGAGTTGTGTGACGAAGAGTAGAAGAAAAGGAGAGAAGTGAAATAAGAAAACGATAGGAAGAGAAAAAATGATTCAAGACAAGAAGGAAGTGGACGAAAGTTACGAGGATAGGTGAGTTGGAGAGAGAATATAAGGAGGAAGTAAGAGAAGGATGATGTAAGGAGAGAAAGAGTGCAAGAAGCAGAAGAGAATCGGAAGAAGAAGAAGTAAAGAAAAGAAGAAGGGAGTCGGAGGAAAGGGAGGGTGAAGCCAAGAAAAGAAGAAGAGATGGTGAGAATAAAAAGAAACAGGAAAAAAGAAACAAAGAGACGGTGAATTGCAGGACGAGAAGGGGAGATAGGAAGAAATAAGAGGAGAGAGTTGAAAGAAGAGAGGAAGAAAAGCCAAAAAGCAGAGGAAAAAGAAAGAAAAGAGAAGAAGAGTAACAGCGTAGAGAGGAGAGGAGAGGGTGAAGAGAACAGAAGAATGGAACAAGTGAAAAATGTAAGAACTGTAAAAGAACCGATGTGTGAAAGATGAATGGAAACGGGAAGGAAAAAATAAGAAGAGGGGAGAAGTATCGGCGAATAAAAGGAAAAAGAAGAGAATAAGATAAAGAAAAGAGAGAAAGAAAGGAGATTTGAAAAAAGGAAAAAAGAAGAGGAGAAGAGAAGAACACAGTAATAACAAAAAGAGGAGAAAAAAAGGAAAGAACAAGGAAGAAAAGAGTTGAAGGACGGAGAGAAAAGAAGCAGAAAGTAGCAAAAAGGAAGCAAAGAGGAGAGGAGAAGTGAAGAAGAGAAGATGAGAAGGAAGTAGAAGTTTCAGGAGAAGAAAAGGATGGAGGAGATATAAGGGGGAAGGAAAGTCTGAAAAGGAAGAAAGTCAGGTGAAGAAGGGGAGGAGGTAATAAGAGAAGACAAGAAGGAGAGAAGTTAGCAAAGGAGGGGATAATGAAAAGAGTGGGTAAGTGAAGAAGAGAAGGAGAGAAGGAGAGGGGTCACAAAAAAAGAGAAATGGATAAGACGAAAACAAGAGAAGGAGGAAACGACAAAGAACAAAGCTAAGAGAGAAAAAGAGTTAGGAGGAGGAGGGAATAAGAGGAGAGAGTTCAGCGAAGAGAAGTTGGAGAAAGCAAGAGAAGAAATGCGACTTTTCTGATGAAGGATGATATTTTTTTTACATCCTCATCATGTTTTGAGATACCTTTAAAGATTATTATATATCTGTCAATCTTTAAAAATATATTAATATTGAGTGAAATAATATACGTTGGATTGAAACGATTTGATACAAAGAAGTAAGGAATAAAAGAATAGAGACGCGCGCCTTGGCGCGCGTTTACACTTCTAGTATAATCTAACAACTGATAATATAACCTACTCATTTTCCTCTCTCAAGTTGAACTCCATATCTCAAAACTCTACAATTTTTGAAATTTTAATGGAATATTATTTGTACTGCTCGAACTTCAAAATTTCAAACTTGCCATGATTTTTTTCTCGTCATCTCGAATTTCGAGACAACTAGCCATTTTGTGCGTTCGGCTAGTCATCCTGAATTTGGAGACTACTAGCCTTTTTTCGACAATTGGCTAGTCATCCTAAAAGTAATGTATTTAATATTAATTTTACTCCTTTTTGCTTGACAAAAATTGGAAAAACCGCTGCCGATCTTTGTTGTACTCATTATATATATTTTTTTTTGTACTTCTGGGAATACAAGACTAATGTGAATATCCGAACTGAAATCTCGATGACTGCTGACCTAGTTGAAAATGCAGTTCTAAATTACGACTACCATAAAACATTTGGGTCTCAATTATTTACAAGTACTAGAAGATTATAATTAATCTAATTTGAAAATTAAAATAAGAGATCCATTTTCACTAAATAGTTGAATTTTCTACAAAAAAAAAATATATTCAACCAATTTATTAGGTCTCTTTATTGAAAAATACGAATTTGAATGGAGAATGTCATGGTTTACTATTTAACTAGAAAAAAAATTGATTTAACATAAAAATTGTTGATGTGATCCAAAAAGACAGAATTTTCGGCGAAGCAGTTGAATCCTCCACCAAAACAGAATAATTAATAACCAAACAGTTGCACTTCAGGGCCAGAGGGATGAATTTTGGACGGATCAATTAAAAAAAATTCAATTGTCAACAAAATAGGATAAACTTTTACAGAACTGTAAAATTTCCAGTTAAATAAGTTAATTACCAACCAAAGACGCATTATTTTTATGACTAGTCGCAGCGGTGACTTTCCATACTCACGAGACTTGGGCAAAGAGGGAGGTGTGTGATCTACATTATTTCTGTGATCAGTCACAGCGCTGACTTCCACTCCCTCTAAGATTCGAAAATGGGGATGGTATCTGACCTGATTATGTAAGAAATTTATCCTTCTGGCATAGAAATGAAACAAGTTGGTCGGAATTTTTTATCTTTTTTGACTGAGAAATCTTTAAACACACCTTCAACTTTTCCCAAGCCAAGTGGGGACGGAAAGTCACCTCTATGACTAGTCATGGAAATAATGAAGGTAAAACTCCCGCTCCCTTTTCCCAAGTCTTTTGGGGACGGACAGTCACCGCTGCGACTAGCCATAAAAAATAATGTAGTTCACACACCTCCCCCTTTTCTCAAGTCTGGTGGAGCTGCAAAGTCACCGATGTGACTAGTCATAAAATAACGCGTCATAACTTGCTTTAACGCAAAATAACCCAGAGCGTTTGTCAAAACGTATTATAACTGAAAATATCGGTTAAAACTAGCTGTACCCGATTGTGTTTTTGGCACCACTAGTATGTGTAGTATTATTGGCCTATGCAATAATAATTTCATGGAGTACATATGAATACCAAAAAATCTTTTGTGACCAGCCGCTGAAAAGTATTTTCTCCAGAGGAGACTTAGGAAACGCATTCCGAATGAAACCAATCACTCTCCTGTAAATAATTACTTATACATTTCGAACCCTTTCATCAGGTCACCTTTTTGAAAAAAAAATTCAGTGACTGGTCACAGACTAGTAATTGGTCTCATACTCAACCAATTTTTTAGGTATACTGAAAAAAAAATCTAAAAATGCAGGTTTAATGAACTGTAGGTAATAATGTAGGTAATATAACTTCATGAAAACAAATGCCAGTCCTTTCGAAATGGGATAGTATGCCTTGCGTCATATCTGTGACCAGTCACGGTAGTGTCTTCCCGCCCTCACGATACTTTGAGAAACGGGGAGGTTTGTGGCCTGCATATTATCCATACCTTGTGACAGGGGTGCCTGCCCGCCACCAACAAAACTTGAGAGAGGGGGAAGGTATGTGACCTACAGTATTTTAATGGCCAGTCGCACGGCTGTCTTCCAGCGTCCCACGACACTTCAGAAAGGAGGATGAAATGAAACCTAAATTTCTATGACCAGTCACAGAGGCGCCTTGTAACCCTCTCGAGGAGGTTTGTACCTTACGTTATTTCTGTGACCAGTCATTGAGGCATCTTTCCGCCCTCAAGAGACGAAAGAAAAGGAGGAGGTATGTAACTCACGTTATTTCTGTGCCCAGTCATTGAGGCATCCTTCCGTCCTCAAGAGACTTGAGAAAAGGGGAAGGTACGTTACTTACGTTATTTCTGGGACCAGTCATTTAGGCGTCTTTCTGCCCTCAAGAGACTTGGGAAAAAGAGGAGGTGTGTAAATTACGTTATTGCTGTGACTAGTCGTTGAGGCGCTTTTTCGCCCCCAACCGACTTGGGAAAAAGAGAAGGTATTTAACTTACGTTATTCCTGTGACCAGTCATTCAGGCATCTTTCCGACCTCAAGAGACTTGAGAGCAAGGGGAGGTACGTTACTTACTTTATTTCTAAGACCAGTCATTTCGGCGCCTCCCTGCCCTCAAGAGACTTGGGAAAAAGAGGAGGTGTGTAAATTACGTTATTGCTGTGACTAGTCGTTGAGGCGCTTTTGCCCTCAACAGACTCTTGAAAAAGTGAAGGTATGTAACTTACGTTATTCCTGTGACCAGTCATTAAGGCATCTTCCTTTCCTCAAAAGACTTGAAAAAAAGGGGGGGTACGTTACTTACGTTCTTTCTGAGACCAGTCATTGAGGCGCTTTCCTGCCCTCAAGAGACTTGGGAAAAAGAGGAGGTATGTAATTAACGTTATTTCTGTGACCAGGTATTGAGGCGCCCAACAGACTTGGGAAAGAGAGAAGGTATGTAACTTACCTTATTTCTGGGACCAGTCATTGAGGTGCCTTCCTGCCCTCGAGAGACTTGGGAAAAAAGGAGGTACGTTACTTACGTTATTTCTGAGACCAGTCATTGAGGCGCCTTCCTGCCCTCAAGAAACTTGGGAAAAAGAGGATGTGTGTTACTTACGTTATTGCTGTGACCAGTCGTTGAGGCGCTTTCCCGCCTCCAACAGACTTGGGGAAAAGAGAAGGTATGTAACTTACGTTATTTCTTAACACCAGTCATTCAGGCATCTTTCCGTCCTCAAGAGACTTGAGGAAAAGGGGAGGTACGTTACTTACGTTATTTCTGTGACCAGTCATTTAGGCGCCTTTCCGCCCAACATGTGATTTAGGTATGGGGATGGTATTTGACCTACTGGTTTCAGCGTAAATATTTGGCTGCTCTAACAACAATGGACTTACTCTCTCCAGAACTCACGCATGGACACATGATTTTGATTCCAAGCATTGGAAGTTTTCTTACAATGTTGTTCCAACAATGTTGTAATGCCGCATCTAAATTGTACTTTATAGTTCACACCTTCACCAGCGAAAACACATGGTTGCTTTAGAAAGAATCGAACGATAGTTATGAACAATTTATTACTGCTTACGATTACTAGAAAAATCATTGCTATTCTATGAATCGAAAGCTCTCCAACAATATTCTCGTACCAGTATTTCTCCGTATCTCATTTGCATTTCAAAGTGCACACTTCCTCCAGTAGCATAAGCACATGTTTACATCATACAGAATAGAATGATCGTCGCTTCAAACTGATTCATTAATTATAGTTACAGAAAACAATCCCTCTAGTTTAAAAATGCATAGTTCAATCAGAATATTATTTCAACAAGGTTATCATGCCAAATCTCATTCCTCTTCTAGAGAAAAAAATTAACTGACATGAGCGCTTCGAGATTCAGATGGTGATGTAAACTCTAACCTCCAACGAAAAGGAGTAAATTATTGTACAGAGGTAAAGGAAAATATCGAATTACAGGATAATAGAGACAATCCCAGAGGTTATTCTTTTTTGCTACTCATTATTGAACTCTGAAGAATAGTATATTGTGCTCAGGAACAATGTTGTTAAGCCGCATCCCATTCGAACTTCAAAGTGCACTAATGCAGCGGTGTCCATCGTGAGAGCAACGGTGTAAATAACTGGCACTCGTCAACCCCCTCTCTTATCACCTAGAATGCATTCATGAACTGAGAGTAAGATTTTATGGCCATTGCGCTTCAAATGTAGTCAACACGGAAAACACGGACATGGCAGGCAGCTTGAAAAAAGCGTAGTGGCTGTGCAACTTTGTGCCGCCAGCGAGCGACGCAAGCGTTAGCAGCGCCCTTCGGAAAGGATAGCCTTCCCGCGCACTGAAACTGATGGTTAACGTAATAAACTTACTAACTCACAACATAGCACGCTTACTAACCAAAGAACTATTAACAATTACCGTGAAATTCTTTTTTGATCGTTAGCTCAAGGCTCCGGCATTGATTCGAACATCTTTCACTCATCGAAGAAGAAAATGTGAGACTGGATGATACCGAAGATTCCCAGTGAGTATTTTATTCCGACTCTCGCTATTCAACTCTGAAGAACACCTAATTGGAGATCTTGTTAGAAAATAATGTTTCTGTTCGATTTCCCATTTGTGCTCAAGAGTAAACACTTACTTTGGCATTAGCACACGCTGCCTCTAACGAGAATGAAACGACGGTAGGGTATAATCAGATGCATTCGTTGAGATTTGCCTTTGGTAGGAAATAGTATTTCTAATGTCCTCATGCACGCTGTTCCAGTATGCTTTCACATACAGGTGGATATCATTAGCATTGTCTGGAATGCGGAGAATATAAGCAGCTTCGCAAAGAGAGTTCCTCGTTGAAATTTTGGAACAACTTTGAAAATTCAACAAACCAGGTTTGAATAATAATAGGACGCATTTTCTTTGTTACTTGATTGTACGATAATTCAATCCTGTTTCATCAGGAGTTTTTTTATCTTCTAGAGAATATATTTTCTTCCCGAGAAGAATTATTCTGTATTAAGATATCCAAAATCTTTGTTAAAAATTGGACTTCTTTGTTGTAAGTTTATTTCTTTATTTTGAGAATCATTTTGTAGCTCAAGTACCATCATCCGGTCAGGAATTCAATTTATTCCTAAAATATATATGTTTTTTTCTAGATTATTTATTCTCACTGGGAAAATAACTACTACAATACGAGTTGACAATTACCCTATTTGGGTTTTAAAGTTTTTAGGTTAGAACTTTCACTATTTGGATTGAAAATTCAATTTTCCTAATCGAATGTTGTCTCTTTCAGTGAGATGGCTATTTGTTTCATAAAAAAAAATAAATCAAACTTCCTGTGAGAAAAGGACCGCCTTCCCCACTTAGCTAGGATCCGAACCCAGGACCTCTCATTATCCAGACAAGTACTCCCCAAACTGAGCTACGGAACGATCCATCGATCCTCTTCACACATAAAGTATACGCTTTCTAGGTATACACATGTATCGGTAATTCTCAAAAAAAAAAAAAAAAACAGGGAATTTTGGAAATAAGTGAATTTTTTCAGAAAATATTCCAAAAATTGTATTTTGTGATTGATGTTAGATTCATTATAATAAAAAAAGAACTTCTGAAAGTATCTACACTACAAATATATTTTGAAGGCTTGTGGAGCTTTTTGATGTCTCGCTTTATCTTATTATCATTTTTTTTTAGATAAAATGAACTGATTTCTGAATATAGTTTAAAAATAGAAGATTTAACCTAGAAATTGAATTCTTCTTGTTTGTAGATATAATAAATAATTATGATAACATTATCACTAATTTCATAATAACAAATAATAATAGTTTTTAATATTATGCATGTTTGCAGTCGTAACAACCGTCTTTGATACAAAATATTTAATTGTTCCTAATTTTTTGATAACATAAATTTCCTATGCATAAAAAAAAACGTTTGAATTTCTAAATAAATACCATTCCATGAAACATATAATGATATTTTTTTACGTTTCAATAAATTGATGAATAAATACCATTTCCATGAAACAAAGTTTTTACGAAACGCATTTTTCCTAATACACAATTTGCACAAAAACATCTAAGTTTACACTTTCAATCAGATTTGGAAGTAAGATTTCCACAAAAAGTGTTTAACAATAAACATTCATGTATCTACTGAATATAATTTGGTTAACGAAAACTGTCAATGCAGCTTAGAGTTGAACCAATGATATTAATATCTTTGGTAAACTAAGCTAGATTTGATGAACATAACTTCTGTAAATCTTCCAAACGAAATCCAGGATTGTGAGGAATCAAACATTTTCCAGATGAAAAGAACATTCTTCCCGTTTTCATAATGGAAATCTTATGATTTGATTTTCTCGGTGATTTTATGATTGGAACAAAATAATTTATCAAAAAAAGCTCCGTTCTCATAACTTTCCGGCCAAAGTTTTTCGGAGAGGCACGGTTGAATGTCAGGCTGCCCCTGACGAGCTGGAAGTAAGGTTACGTCAATGGAGGTTACATCGATGGAAAACAAAATAAAAATTGTTTCCGAAGTTTTAAGATAGAATAGATTGGAAAATTCTTTTGCTATTCATTTTCCCCCGTTCTGATATATATTTTTATCTCCTATTAATATAATTCGTTCAATAAACATAGAAATGATTGTCAATTACGTCGATGGATACCAATGAAAATACGCAAGGTTTTCGTGAACTTTTTTCCAATTTTTGGAGGAATTTCTTCATTTCCACGCACAAAGCTTAGGGAATGAAGTAGTGAAAGGTTCTTTTCTCCAATACTACGCAAAAACTAGTCCCAAAAAGGTATTCCCAGTTGTCAGATGATCCCTGTTGGTGTATCAACGTAATCAACAAAAATATGTCCATAGGCACTTATATTTGCGTGCATATGTTGTGGATATTGCATCGACATTGATATGTTTATAATAAAAACTGTAATTCTGCCTTCAAACTTCAAGAGCCTCTAAAATACATTTTTTGATTACTTTATTGTTTATCTCCTATGTGACTTCAAAATATGCTTCAGACATTCGTGGTCATCCCTCAAAGCCATTTTCAGGGTAAATATCGTTTTTTCAGTCTGAGTTACGATAATTTAATTTCATTTTTACTGTAGGACATATTGTGAGGTTGAATTCAAATTTTTTGAACCAAATACGAACTTTTTATGTTTGTGATTTCGTCTAATATACTTCGTTCCCAATTGATCTTAGCTCGTTCAAAACTTGAGCACTTGATTGGTATTGGGTCTATTTGAGCGCTGTTGTAACGTATTTAAGAATCGACGGGTATAGTTCCGCTCTGTTAGAATTCACAAATTTAAGTACACTCATCGCTTGCCTAGGGGCCGGTATCAGGGTTTGAAGTCCTCAAACGGGAAGCAATTAGAAATCCAGTTCGAACCAGATTTGGAGCGACGACTGACTAGGCGAAGGTAAACACTCAGGACCGTATGTATAGCCTCTGGACCGGTACGTGAATACGTGCGTCGCAAGTCTTCAAGTAAACAACTTCTATTCTACGCATTACGGCACTGCCTTTTGAAGGCTGATGGGCTGTCCTGCTGCGTCGTGCGAGGCTCGAGTGGAGGGACAGAAACACTCAAGCATAAATAGCCGAGAAACTGGCACTCTGCCAAGAGGCCCCTAGGCAAGCAATGAGTGTAATCTAAAATAGGTTTTTTTGGACGAATTTGTCCGAAATTTTGTTGAAAGGGATATTTCCTGATATTGTGGCAAGAGGTTAATAACAAAAATAACAAAAATAGAAATAATGTATTGAAATCGTCTCAAACGGCAGGGCCGTCCGGACCCTTGCGCCGTTCGAGCGCAGAGCTGCGCTGCCCTCGTCTGCTGCACGTCTTTTTTTTATCTATGAAAACTTTCCTGTAAAGTAATTGGAAATGATCTTTCTGCGGAAGCAACTGTTGAAGTCAACATGATTCTGGCAGCTTTTGCTATATTCGACAAAAATGAGTACAAGTTTTTTGTTAGAATAAACCCTTTCACTTCTGTGCATGCCTCATTCGTAGGTTGCATGTCTCACAATGCTGAAAGTTTATCATTTGATTCAAAAGCATCCAAACTCGGCGATTTCGTGGTTTGGTGCCTAGGAGCTATCTCCAAGTTCTTCCACTTTTTCAAATCCTCCAGTTTGTCCTATCCATTCAGATTTTTTCTGTTGAAGAGAAATCCACAAATTTAAAGTAAATGTTGGAGGAATACAAATCCTCCTGCAGAGCAGTAATGGCTTTATCGTACAATGTGAATCAAAATTCACTTTTTCGAAGAAGCTTAGGATTTTGGATTGATCCGTCAACGTTTTCATATTCTGCTTGGTTTTTCTCCTCTGGAGAACTTCGCTGGCAGCTCGAGCAGCAGAACTTCCCTTGCGAGTTTGGCTGCTTCCGTTACATATTCCTTAGAACGTTTATCAGTTTGCTTTCTGATGATGAACTCTTCAAGACCAGAGATAAAATTACCAGGAGACGGAAGATCCGAATCAGAGCTCCGTCAGACTCTATTGACTCAATTTATTCTTTCAATGTTTCGTACCAAATTCCTATCCAACCAGGTATACTTTATAGCAAAAGGATCAGTAAGTATTGTATAAGACCTTGTCATTCTAAAGTAAAGAAATAGAAGATGATAGTCTTCTAGTGTACGGCCACACCATATTAGGTGTCTCTGTCTAATGCTAGCCAGATGCAATGCACTCTTGGAATTCCATGTGGTTACGGCCCTGTCTAACCAAAATTAGGGTAAAGCGATGTAACGTCGTTTGTGTGTGAGAGCCATCTATGATTCGTAGTACGAACCATGCTGGACCAATTAGAGATGACAGAAAGCGTTTATAGAAGCATCAAGTTAGAGAAGATGTCAGTCTTGTTTTTCGAAGGAATTGATTTTACTCCTTGAGGAGCTATCAAAGGTGAAGATCAAGTCTCCACTCAAGGATGATCACCTAATGGTTGGAGGAAAGCGCTGCCATATTGAGAGGGTCAAACGCTAAAAAGATAACGAAGCCGATTTCTCGAGAGCAGTTCAAACTGCATTTACATCTGATAACAGAAACAAAAACTTTAAACAGAACAAAGCAATTGGGTTCGACAAAGTGAAAGAGGTCCTTAGGTGAAGTAAATTAGAAAATGCTCTTCGAATAACATAACGACGATTTTAGCCATATCCAAGCAGGTAGGCTACACAATTTTTTGAATCCAAGAAATTGACTGTGGATGAGCTGGCAGGGTATCATAAAAGGAAGAATCTCTATAGATAATATTTTTAAATTAACAACCGCATTTCATACAACAATAATAGAGAACACATGACACTTTCCACAACCTCCGTTCACTTCAAACAAGCCCTCTTTCAGGAAAATCATTGGAAACTTTGTGCGAAACTTCAACACCTAGGATAAGAATTGTGAATTTATTGATCAGGAACTGAACGCATGAAAAACTAAGATTGAAGCTCTCCTTTAAAGTGTTTAGAATGAAAAACTCAGCAAACAAACTTCTGTGGAAATGGGATTTGAATTAGTTGAAGAGTCTCAAAATAATTTTTGGAAAAAAAAAATTTCCAACAAGAAAAAAACCTTCTCCTCTCCACTCGGTTAAAAAGAGAAATAAGTGTTTGGGCTGTAGCAGCAATCCTATAACCGTATCATTTTCAGATTAATATGCACGGAGAGAAGCAGTTCCGAAGTGTACGCTCAACTTTAGGTTTTATCCGGCCGGGAAAATTGATGCAGAAAATTAATTACGTTTCACCCGGGAACTAGGCAAATCGGCTTATATTCTCGCCAGGAAATTTTGTTTTCACCCTTGCAACCAAGCTTTCCACAACCACACATACGGCGCCAATATAATATATTTGCAGAAATTAATTTTACAGGGGGATATAGCACATATGTGATGTTTTGGGTAGCACATCAACCGAATTGGTTCACTTGTTCGGGAGCTTTTGACCAATTGCGATCTGGCTCCCACAGGTTAATTACGTGAATAGTCAGCTGATGGAAGATTGAAAATGAGTCCTGATCGTATAGCGTATGCGTATATGCACTTCTATAATGATAATCCTAATCAAATCATGGAGGTAGAACTCAATAATTACTGTTTCGGAGCAGATTCTGGATCCAAACATTATCGCTGGTCGAATCAAATCAAATAAATCGAAAACTTGAAACCCATTCGTTAGGAATCAATTAGGCTAAAGGAATGTCGTGTATTTTGAATCTATGATCATAAAGTGGGAAAGGGAAATGCACAACCTTCGTCAACTATTTCTCTTTGATGGACTTTTATATCACCCTTCCGTTTACTGAGCCACACGCTGCTTTGAAATCCACAAACAGTGCAACTTACATTCCTTTCCTCTAACCCGAGTTTCTTCCAACCGCGAATGTAGGAACATGGATGTTGTGTGTGGTTATAATACATTTTGAATACAATTAAAGGGTATTGATTTTCATGGTGAACTTTCACTATGACTTTAAAAATGTAAAGTTAATTTTTTCTGTAAATAGTTTAAAAAGAATTACTGATTTCCAATCACTGGTTCCCACTCTCATTTGATATTGAAATGGGAATAATTTTTTTTTAGAAAATCTACAACCTACCGATAAAAAGTATATTGATTGGATATCCCTAAGGAATCGATTTGGTAACTAAATTGCATAAATGTGAATCACGCAGATGGGTCCTATCTTCACAAGGTGCAATAAATACAAAACTCACAGTTCATTGCAACGCATTCGCGTCTATTGAATATAGAGAGATTGCCCCAGATTTGGGGTTTTCCGGACCTGAAAATACTGGATATAAAATTTATTTTCCCAATTGTATCCCGCGCCCCTAATTATAAAATAATTATGTCGTATAAGCGTCTATGTACCTGCACATGTTAATACCTTCAGAAAAGGCGCAGGATACAATTATGATAGAACTTCACTTACAAGTTAGTTATTGTAATCAGATACAACTTTTGACTAATACAAACGTCCATTTTCATTTTATTCTTTATTAAAACAAAAGAAGAGCGTCTTACGTTATTTAAGTGCAGCCCCTTCTTAAACACCTTCTTTAGTTCTTAATCCGGAACTAGAGTCAATTTATCTTCGATTAGTAAAAATGGCATTTCTACCAAAACAAATAAATTTTCAACAGGAAGGCTGATTTTTCTACCTATAAATATGAGTTTTGATCCAAATGGTTGAATTCTCAAATAAATTTGTTCAAATTGGAACGAGCAGACTTCATATGCAATGGAATAATTGGATTTCTAAGCCTAAGAGCTGATTAACCAGATAATAAATGAACTTGAAGCAAAAAAATACATTTTCCATTAAAACAGTTACTTTTCTACTTTTAGAAATGAATTTGATACCAAATGTTTGACTTTCCTAATACATTGGTTGAAATCCGTAAAACTCAGTCTCCATTTTGAATCGAACAGTTAGATTTCCAAGCTGGATATCTGATTTCTTTGAACATACGCGACCTCCCAACACGAGAAAAATTTCCAATAAAAATAATTGCTTTCCTACTATCGAGAATGAATTTCTGAAAATAAATTATTACTCAAATTTAGGTCTGAAATTCCCATTCCAGACATCTTGATAATTTGCACTTTGGGTACGATAAGCCAACTAAGTGGGGTACTTTTGACAGGTCCTATTTCGAAATACCGCCATGGTCTTTGAAGTATAGGTCGGAATGTAGAAGCGATTATCTAGGTTCTAAAAACCATGCGCAAAGTAAGGATAACCAGCATGCGGGAAAGCGCCATTCTTTCCCTCCTAGGTTTTGGAACCTAGGAACCGATCACGCTGTGCGGAGCAATGAAATCAGTGTTATTAGATGGATGAAGCAAACTCCCCCTAAAGCATGATTCAATTTCCCCTAAATTCGCCCTCATTTTGACGAATTCCTCCTCAAATATTTTTTCTTCTTCAGGCCAATCAAATTGAAAAAAGTAACAGAGACTCCGTCGTAGGAACTGATCTGCCTTATACATACCTTCAACTTTGGATACGAGCATGAACCGAGATTGACAAACAAACTTCAACTTCCTATTATTATTCAATTCACACAAGGCTTCACCACGCGCAAGTGAAAAAGAACGTAGTCAATCAGCATTGATACAAGCCAGGCCGCCATATTGAAAAAAATGCACAGCTGCCGGTTGTGTTGAATGGAACTAAGATGGCCGTAATACCAGTATGCGCGAGTTGAACGAAAATGGAACATTTTTTGGCCGGACCATGAGTTTGTTGAATCATGAGTGAGAGACTCATGTACTTCAGGACTACCTCAATGTTCGTGAAAAATTTTCGAAAGTAAGCAAGAGTTGGATCATTTTTTTAGGCGCCCTTCCTCCAAAAGATCCCCCTCAAAAAAATTTTTCCTCCAAGTTGTCCCCTAAAGACTTCGTCCCCCTAAAATTACCCCTGGGAGACAGAAAACCAGGGCCGTAGAGAGGGAGGGGGGAATGGGGGGATTCCCCCCCGGGCCCGCAGTTCTAATTCTTCACAAAATTTCAATTTTACAATTATTAGGGGGGCCCGGTGAAGGAAGCCGTGCATGGTTCCCCCCAGGCCCGGATATGTTCTTGGCACCCCTGCAGAAAACCCCCCAAATCTATGGGAAAACCCCTAATCTGGCAACACTGAATGAAATGGGGTGTAGGAAGACAGAAAACATTTGAGCCGTGAGCATGACTTTTTCTAAATAAAGCTGATTGGTCGAGAGCATTTCCGATGAGTGGAGCTCGATGAAGCACAGGACCGTGCCTAATAATTATTGCGAATGCCGCAAGAATATGACGTTTGTTGTTCCTGTCAAAGTTCATTATTTATATAATTTCATTGTCAAATATTATTAAAAATGATAAAAGCCTGTGTGGTGTGTAGGCGTTATGAAGACGTGTATACGGGCTTATGTTTCCATAAGTAAGTGAAGTTATGGAATAGTAAAAAAAAAGAATGTCACAACAAAAACGCAACCTCGGAATATTTACTTATGTGATAAAAATTATTTTTTATCTCATAGAAACATTGTCAAGTGCATTTTAATGTTATTCTAATATTCGGTTGATACTGAAATTAATACCCAACAAAAAAAAATTCTTTCTAAATCAAATATTCAAACGTAGACTTTTCAATTGCAATTAATAAATTTTTAACCAAAAAAAGTTGGATTTTCTCTTTGAGCTCTAATAGTTTAGTTCGGATTTAAGTGAAGAAACGGAAAGGATGCAAATAAATAAACAGAATCTAAGCATATCGGTTCATTTTCAATAGTTTTTAGAAATAAGGTCAGGAAACTGGGAATTATTTTTAAAAGATAAGGTTATTGTAATTGTTAATTAGGGTTAATTGTATGACACTATTCATTATTTTTACAATATTTTTGGTTTGTTAAGGTGAGTCCAAGACTCCGAGTCCTGTGCAAGATAGTTCTTCATACATGTAAGTTTTCATCCAAATGTTAAACAGAAATATTTTTACTATTACTCAAAACTTTGGATCCGTGGATAATAATGTTCTTATATAAATTTATCTCTCACCAAAGGATCATTATTGAAGCACCTTCAATCAAATCGCGAAAAAAATTTGAGCTCCTGGAATAGATAAAGGGCGACCGACGGCTCAGATGTTTCTTTCTCTTTCTAAACCCCATTTCCATTCTCCCTACAGCGTTATGGGCCCATTTCTATATTATGTCGATGATAATACCCTAGATATTGGATGACGTCCAGAATGCGGGCCTGATCTGTATTATACCCTAGATAATGGGCGACGCGACAAATGTGGATCTGATCTGAATTACACCCTGGATAGTTGATGACGTCACAAATGAGGGCTGAATTGAAGCTGCGAATTGGAGTCAACCTTTATTCAGGGTAAAATACAGATTGCACCCTGTTGAGAGTACCACGTTGAGAGATCGTCTGCTTCGCATGCATGCAGGCTACCTGCACGTATAGAGTTATAGCCTAATGTTACAAGGTGCAAATAACGCATCCTGCAATGTCTACAGACTGTGGTGTATGATTGCGATAGTTGTCAAAATAAAACTCCGTTCCCCGAGTGGCCAGCAATTACACCCAGCTCAACTTGATGACATGTAATCTACCAAGGGTAATTTCCGTTTCAGGCAAATGGTACCCTAAAACGAGTGTTCCATTCACACATTGTTTCATCTGTGTTTCTAGCAGAAGAGCACTCGCCGAGAAAAAGAATGATCCTGAGTTCGAATCCCAACAATTTGACTCCGGAAAGAAATTCATTTTTTACCAAGTGACTGGCCCGATGGTAGGAAAAAAAGGAGGGTTGGAGCACAAATATTCCTCCGGATTGAAATGAGTTTCGAAAACGCCGGTTGGAGAAAGACAACGATGAAAATGCAAGGGGTAAATACAAAAGAACAATGGAGAGGGAGAAGTCAGGAGCAAAGAGTTAGAGATGTATAGAAGGTTTCAATAAGGGGAAGGGAGGTGAAACGGAGAAGAGGAAGGAGGCAGATGAATAAGGGTAACCTAAGTAACTCTCAGATTGTTAAGGACACCATCGAAAAAAGAGAGTTAAGAAAGTTGTGATGAGAAGTGTGAGAGGGTTGATTCAAAGATATCCGTAAAATGATGGTAGAGGTGATAAAAATGCAATCAAACAAGCAGGAGCAACGGGAGAAAAACAAAGTAGGGATTAGGACGGAATATTGCGGAACTGAGAAGAGAAATGGGGAAATGAGGAAAAATTTAAGAAAATTTAGAGGAAGGCATGCATCACTTTGAATAAAAACTTCGAAAGCACAGGGAACCCCAGAAGAGAGTAGAGGCATTAGAAAAAAGATTGGGTCGAATGCGAAACGCTATCCAGAAAGTTTGAGAAGAAGAGAGGTGGGGAATGAGGATGTGATTGAAGAAAGGTTGAGGAGAATAAAATGAATAATGGAGAGGATAATGGAATAAAAGAGAAGGAAGAATAAAGTGATAAAAAGTATAAGATTGGAAGGAAGGCATGGATAGATGAGAGGGTGTGGGGAGAGTAAAGGCAATGCTTCCAAAGAGATGCAGGTGAAAGGTACAAGAAGCAAAGAGATAACTTGAAAAGAGTAAATTCAATGAGAGAAATAGTGGACGGAAGGAAGAAAAAGCAGAATATTAGCAAAAGAGATAAAAGCAGCAGAGGAGAGGTGGAAGATAATGGGAGTATGTGTAGCTGAATGTATGAAGAAAGGACAGGAAAATGAGAGGGATTAAGAAGGCGAAAAGCAGGATTTATCAATTCAATCATAGGAGTAGATCCGAATGCCATAACAGGAGAAAGTGTAGAAGCAAACTAACGAGAAGAAGGGGATGGGTGTGAGAGCAACTCTCCAGAAAAGGTAGTGGCTAGGAAGGGAAGGGAAATAATAGGTTGATTTTAGCTGGGATAGCGAGAGCATTAGCAGGCTTGAAGTAGGGGAGTATATAGACTCGAACCATCTTTCACTCATAGTGACCTTGAATAGAAAAAGAAAAGACAAACGTGGAACAGAACAGGAAAGGGGGGAGGGGTTTAAGGTAGCTGGGATGTAGAATTCAAGGAAAGAAAAGACCTTCAAGAATGAATCGAAAAATGGAGAAGAGGGATTGGTGGTGTGGAAGAATACATAAGGAAGATGAAAGGGTATACTGCGTTATGTGATGGAAGAGAAAAGAGGAGGAGAATATAAAGTTTGAAGGGGAGGTACAAAAGGCTTGCACAGCAAAAAAAGTACAGAAAACTGTAGAAGGAGAGAGGAGAAGAAGGGAAAAAATTAATCGAGAGGTAGAAATGTTTCAATAGAAAGAATATTCTAGAGAACTGTGAGGGAAGTGAAGAAGGGAATGACCAGAGAGAAAAAAGGGAGAAACATAGGTGAATCAAAATACAATGGATGGTATAAGTTGATAAAGAGAGGAGATTTACAAAAATATCTTGGAAGGGGATGGAAAGAAAGGAATGAACAAGAATAGCTAAGTGGATATAAGAAAATGAAGTTAGCTAGCAATGTATTGGAGGAAGAAAGAAAAGCAAAAATGCAGAGTTTGTGAATGGGTGGAAGAGACATGGGAGCATTAATGGGATGGCTGTATAATGGGAGAGGAAGGGAAGAGAGTATTACAAAAAAGTATTGAGGAAATTCGAGGGAAAAAAGGATAGGAGAAGAATGAATGGAGGAAATAGAGCAGGCTAGAGGTGTACAAAAAAGAAGGTTGGGGGGGGGGCGTAAGAGAGAAAGTGAAAAGCCTGTATAAAAATGTTAATGAAAAGAAATCCGAAATCACAAAAAATAGTACCTGAAATTGTACGGTAAGATTGATGGAAATTAAGTAGGATGAGATATTAGTGCGCGATTTCTTTCTCTCTCGCTCCTACGCTCAAATTTCTCAAAACAACTAATCGCTCGTTGTCGTTTATTTGCTCCATCACGCTACGCCGCGCCATCTGTATATTTTTCGGATAACCATTTTTTATTTATATTTACCACTATTCTAAATTTTAGTAGGGACAAGGGCCATAACAAAATATTTCAATAAAAAAATATTCAAAGGAACGGAAGTTATGCAAACCCTTTTGGCACACATGGAAATGGAGAAGTAGAACGAAACTATAATTATGATCCCTCGAATCGTCAATTTTATATTCATACAAGAACATTTATACCTTGTTGCGGGAATGGCATCTAATTAGATAGTTTATTGATCGTTGAACTAGTTTTAATAGTTTTCAGATAGTTTCCGCCTATTTAGTTTGATACAGCCAGTTTCGAGTAAATTAACTGTATTAAGGGTGATTTGAGTACTTTAGGGTAAGTTAGTATGAGTTCCGGTCGATGAAGGAGAATCGACTGAGACAATAACTTATGGATGGAAACGATCATGACTTGGACGTTATGTATCATTTCGATCTAATTTGAGGATGCAATCGATAAAAAAAACTGGATGCTCTGATGTTTCTGTGTCAGATTCACAAAGGAAGAGCAAAGGTTTAAAAATTATTCAAGTAAGGATCGTTGGGTATTCTGAGCATGCAGAAAAAAAAGAGATCAGCAAGGGAAGATTGGAGAATCACTCATGTTTCATTCTAGCCTTATTGATCTACATTTGTCGCACGTCGAGATTACCCCAGGATTTCCCTCAGAAATAATTTCCAGTCGATGCTTTTTATTTGTGGGTGAAACTACCTTTTCAAAAATTAAAATTCATGTACACTTACAGCTTAGTCTCCAGAGAACATTTCTCCCTCGTCACCCCTGAAATACTTTTTGCAATAATCCACAATCTTGTAAAGATCCGGTCGAGTCCCGCAGAGATAGGTTGTTGTCCGGAAGGTTGAATCCTAAGAGAATTGTTGGACGACGTAAATCCATTCGTTTTCTCGGAGAGAGCGGAAAAAGATTGCCGGCAACTAATCGAATGAGACGCGAAAACCTAAAGCCAACAGGCGTCAGTCTACAGTACAGCTTGTACTATTCGTTTTAGTACTGCTGCTGCAAATGGATCCGACGCAAGTGAGAAAATCCAACCTTCCCAGACGGAAATTAGTGTAAACTGTTTTCACCAAGGTGGTCGCAAGAGGCTGAAGATAGCTATAAGGGTGCAAATTGTGAGGCAAAGTAGGTCATCGCATAATCATTTAGTCGCTTCCGACTCTCACTCAGCTCTGCAGTCAATGCTGGACGACGTTCCTTGCAAATCTTCTGCGTGTGTATTCTCGATAAACGCCTCGAACAAAGACATGCCTGTGCAAATACTCCGACGCTCACATGGAATCCCACTGCAGAAGTGTTTCTACTTGGAGGCGATGTTGCGACAGTGGAAGGACTCGACAACATAAACTCGTTTTCGATTTGTGTTTCTTCCGTCGCTGTTCTTCTGTTTGATATGGTTTGCCTCTTGAGCCTCAAAAGATTTTCCGAGCGATTTTTTCCACGCTTTACTCTGTTCTTGCAATTTTTTCTCGCCGAAGACCAGTTCCGATAG
The DNA here is from genome assembly GCA_011762715.2 of Neuroterus valhalla. Lineage (NCBI taxonomy): Eukaryota > Metazoa > Arthropoda > Insecta > Hymenoptera > Cynipidae > Neuroterus > Neuroterus valhalla. The sequence goes on along the minus strand of WSXT02187718.1, from coordinate 9,379 downwards.
TAACCAGTATCAAAAGTGACCAGTTCTATCATCTTATACAAATTGTCCATCTCTTGAAACACTATTTACAACTAAACACGATTTTCGTTTAAGTACAATGCGCCTATGTCATTATGTGTTGAAAGGGATTTGAACTTGAAATGGCAGGCTTAGAACGTACAAGGGCCTTTGCTTGGAAGAAATTGAGAATTTGAACTGGTATTGCGAGACCTGACTGCCATCTAGTGAACTAACCAACCTGACTGCCGCTAAGCTTCGCATAGCATTGTTTCCATGATTTCACGCGATACTAATTATTTCTAACCGCATCAATTAAATGAGAGTTATTAGGAAGTTTATGAAGGTAACATAAATTCGATCAGTTGGAAGCTCAAGTATTCGGTGGGAAGTTGATCTGTTCTGCTGAAAGATTTTACAATTTTGCCAAATATTTATGAATTCCGCTGAAAATCGTTATTCTGCTTTAAAGCATCCTCCTCGCCGTAGGTTCATATTTCTCAATCAGAAATTAAACATCTTCAGGAAAAGCTTTCCTGATATAACTTCTAGCTATTATAGTAGCAAACTGTTAAATCACTCATCCATTTGGGAATACTCCTGTGTTCAGTTTCGTCCTGAATGTTGTCGAGTTCAAACATATTTCTTGCGCTGAGTATTTACACAGGATAGCATATTATATCAGATGAACACAGTGTAATTTTTTATGCAGCGTTGCACTGAAGTGCAGCTTTTGGGCTGAGATGTCTACCCTAACAGAAGTTTAGAAAAGTACAGACGAACCCGCCGTTCCTATCGAAAACAACGTTCCTTTTACCTAACTGGGTAATACGGCCACCGCAGTTAGAGATCAGTTCCCAATAAAGGATCAAGCTATTATAATTGAATCAATACCGGATATCACCATTGAAGAATATAACCAAAAAAAAAAAAAATTGATGGACTTTTGAAACATCAATCTTGCCTCAAGAATATTGAAAGGTCGAGTTTGCGTTTATTGTACAGAGAACAAAGGGTAGAGGACCTTAAAAGTAAAGACACAAGTTTAAAAATACAGGATAGCTAAACAGATACTTCTAGATGCTCAGCTCCAGAAGACAAATCTATATTTACCCATAATATGAATCAAAAGTTCCAGAGCCATTCCAAATCAACGTTAAGGAAACTTCTTACTGGATATATCTCTCGACATCCCTCTAATGCTTCCTACGTAAAGAAGTTGGCCACATCACTAAACTCTGTTCAAACGTCATTTAGAAGAAACTCCTTATGTGAGAACAAATTTTACAACAGAAATACTAAAAGCAAAACCAGGAAAATCAGCTTGCCCTGACCTTCCAACTAGGGTTCCAGACGTGGACACTATTGTTACAAAGGGGAAAACTTCCACACCTAGATAGTATTTTTACCATATCAACAGACAACACGAAAGATTATCCTCCAACTACAGTAGTAAATATCACTTATCACAAAAAAGGTTGGTCCACAGTAGATAAGAGAACATGAAGAAAAAGTAACAAAACCAAAACTACTTCCCCCCAGTCTAGGAGAACAACTGAACAACAGTGTAAAAGCTTCTTCAAAAACGCTACAGGTGTAGCTCTGCCTTAGTAGCAAAGGATTACTGTGACGATCTGACACCCATTTCTGCATAATAGAAGGCCTATTTTCAGCCTGAAAGATATGTGTGCTAAAAGGAAGCATACATGAATTCCTACCAAACTAGAAAACTACCTTCAAGTACCGAAAAAAGGCGACTCTGAACGTAGAGCAAGTTAGTAGTGGAGTTGCAAACTACATGAAAATGAGATACCAAGCCAATAAATTTTAAAAAGTTTATGGACACATAAATCGTTGGAGCATTTTGCCAATCCCAAGGCAACCAAGTTCTTTGCTAGAATGAAAAGTTGGTAAAGTTTTCGAAGATAACAAACATGCACTCAATTTATATAAAAAACAGGACTATTCAGAACAAGATAGAACTCAGGGAACTCTGGGCCTAAGCAAGGAAAATTAACAAGCTCAGCAGCAAAAATTATTCATCAAACCACATCTCCTCCCTGGAAATCTATGCACCTAGCGCTGCGTCATGGAGAAAAATATTCAAAATTCAAGGAACCTCCGTCCTGGAATGTGAAGGGAAGTCATAATTGTCCTTATTTCGAAACTACGGAAAGATGGAAGATAACCCACTAGTTACAGAACAATTGCCCCAACTTGCACTATGTGCAAATCAATGGAAAGAATAGTGAATAAGAGACTCAGATGGTTCGTCGAAGGAGAGAAATTTTGCGATCCATACCAGAGTAGCTTCCAAGAAAAATGTACATGAAACTGGAGTTCTCAAGGGATCTGTTCTCAGTGTCACATTATTGTTGTCGATCTTTAATATTGTCACAGTAAACATACTCAGACCAGTTAAAAACAGCAAATTTGGGGATGACATCATTCTCTATTGCAAAGAGAAAGCCTCCAAAACCTCTGAACAGTTGATTTATGTGCTCCCGTGGAAAATGATCTTCTTTGAAGAAAAATTCAATGTTCTCAAAAGGAAATCATCTTTTTGGTCCAGAAATTGCAGTTAAGAGTAGCTCGAAACTGATAAGGCAGTTTATCGATGGCTTCAAAGGAGGTGCTTCAATGAAAAATTCTCTACATGAAAAATTGTTAAGTTTCTCTACAAGATATGATCGGCCAAAGGAATTTCTTAAAGACTGTTTTCGAACGTTCCCGAAATTTTGAAAAGGAAATACTTCAGAGGAGAATCTGGCTCAGATGAGCAGAGAAAGCTGTGGTAATTCATGAACAAAGGGAATATACTACTGTCGTAAATGGCTTAACTTACCAGTGACAAAGCAGGTTCTTGTTTCCGAGAACCGTTTGAATTGAGTTAGAAGAGGCAGACTGGAGAAGCACGAACCTAGATTAGAGCAAAGGGAATAAAGGAAAAGACACAAGCATATACATGTCTCTAGAAGATACACATTTACAGGTGAGAAGAGACGAATGGATGGAAAATGAGTCAGCATACATCTTTCTTATTCGCAAATTACAAATTACCGAAAAGATACACTAACTTTGGTATTACTCACTAACGATGGAACTTATCGCATCGGAGGGGACAATTAGAGTATCCGAGGCAAAAACACCTCCTCGAGGAATTATCCTCGTCTCCTCTAGTGGAAATTTGCATCCGACAGTCACTTCTTATATTGTGCGTGTCCGATTATATCACCTCTGCCGTCACTCTCATGTGATTTGCGTTTTTTCCTCCTGTTTCCCTTAGACCAACATCTCTAAGGATTATTTTTCTCCTAGGTTTATTATAATATAATCTTCTCTGTTGTAAAAAAATTTTTCTGCGTCGAGAATTTCAAGAAAGAGCATCAGAGCTTTCTACAAGGGCCTCTAGGGACTCCAGGGAGTGCCATCATGGCCATTCTTGTAGGCCTCTAAAAGCTTTTACGAGAGCTTACAGAGCCTCCTATGAGGGTATCTGAATTCTGCAGTTAGAGCCTTCAGCACTTAATGCGATGGTCTTAAGAGCGTTCCATGAAGGCTCCCAGGATAGTATACACAAGGGCCTGTGGATCCTCTTATGTGAACCTCTGTAGCCTATCATCTCTCTGCCCTCAAATTCTGTTCATCATTTACTTTACACTCTCCGCATCACGGGTTTTAGAGTCTTCCAATTCCTCCACAAACTGTTCATTCTATTAGCGAATTTGATTATACAACGCAAGCGGCGCAAATCCGGACATAAGTGTCTGCCCTTGTGAGAAATTGAAGCTCTAACCCTAAATGAATGTTGCCAACATATTTGTCTTTCCCGCATCGACCCTTCTCTCTTGCTCTGCCCCTTGCGATTTTCTACAGCCTAGTAGCTTTTTTCTCTTGTTATACGTCTCTATCTGTAGCTTCATCCCTTTATCTAGCTACTGCGCTTTCTCCTTCTGTGCCACTCTCTCCGCACGAACGACCAAGATTTCCAGAACACTCGTAACCTGACTGTTCTCTTTCTTCAATCAAAGTTCTTCGAGATGCCTTCTCTTTCATGCTATGTTTCCTCTCTCTTTATCTTACATTGTTATCTAAAAACTTCTTCGACTGGTTTCCTCACGTACTTTTCTCTTCTTGTGTCTGAGAACTGACGTTCCCTATTTCCTCTCATCTTCGTTTCAATCGGTTTTTGAAACATTTGAACGTTATGGTGCTTGAAGTTCTTTCGGAGTTCTTCTGAAGTTCCCAAAAACTTTTTCCCGACCTGCTCTATTTCTGATCTCTTCCGCACTTTCTCTATTTCTCTTTTCTCCTCGAGTTCGCTGAGAGAATGGTCATGCCGCCTTTTCGAATTTCCCACCACTCTCATCGTTCCTACCGACTCCTCGTTTGATCCATTCCTTCTGTTGCCCATTTCCCTACACTCTCTCCTCCGTCCTTCTCAATTCTTCCTCTCTCACCCTCTCTTTCTCTGCCTCCTTGTCATTCCAGATGATCTACTTCTGCCTTGCATACCGTCTCTGAAGCCACTTTGATTCCCTCTTCTTCTATCTGAGTTCCTGCGTCTCCAGAAACGCTTGAGTCAACAACCCGTTAATTCTTTTCCTAATTTCTCTGAAAGCCGTTGATGGCGCTGTGTCCTTCCCGTTCGGCACTCCAACCTCACCTATGCCATTTCATTTCTTCTCATTGCTGTCCCCTCTCTTCCTCGAAATTACTTTATCTTCTGACATCAGACATCTTTCTCATTCTGCTCAGTACTCCACCTTACACCTCTCTCGCACTTTTTTAACACGAGATTTGATCAAACTCACCTTAGCACCTCAATGAGTGTTTTCGGTTCCACGCTGAACCAGGAAACCTTTCCATTCCTAAACACAACCTTTTCCTTCTAACTAGGGTTTGAATAGCAGCTTTTGTGAAACGCTGCTGTATCCGTATTGTCTTATACCCTCTATACCTATTACTGCTCTCAATTCCCAGGTTCTTACGTAAGACCTTCCAGGACCTTTTCTCAAGTATCTTTAGTGTAACTTCTAGGATGAACCTGTTCGAACTAAAGGTCCTTTCGTGCTACCTTTACTAAGGGTGGAATACTCCAGTATTCAAATTTTCCTTCCATTGACATATGTTACTGGTCGTCTGTGCAGAAAAACGTTCTAATTAGAACTAAACCATTGACAACTGTAATTTTGCGTTTGTGTATTCTCTTCTGTGAAAGCGTTTCCATTTACAACTAACACATTCTCATCAAGTGTCTTGGAATTCCCTCTCGATTAGAGCAGTAACAGAGAAGCAGAAAGAGGGTTGGAGTTCGCTCACACTGAAACAAGTTATCGACGACTAGATTGAGGCAATGACAAATTGAAGCACAGGAAATACTTTTGCTAGAAGGACAACCCTAGACTAATGGAGTGTTAGTGCTAAGCTATCTACAACAATTAGTTATTGTTGATTCAAATACATGGACGATGGGGAGTATTCCGAAAAAGAAAAAAACATCCCTGTGGGAGCAGAAATTGTGAAAAGGATAAAGACGCAAGTTACTAAGTAACTGACGATAGCCGGGAAGAAGAATCTGCATGCAATGTGAACGAGAAGAAGAAGATTAAATATATCCGAAAATGGGAAGCAGAACCAGGCATTGAAGAACATTGGGTGGAATTAGGTAGAGAGATCCTAAAGAGATAGATATATGGGCCAGACTCGATACACAAACCGCAAAGGACAGGACGGAGTAAAATTTTTCTCCACACCTTATCATTTTTTTCAACTCCTCAAATAACATTTTTCTATATGAGAGTCGTTACTTCTGAGGGCAGATTTGTATGATAATGGAGAACCCTTTTGGTGAAGTCTTCTCTTGCATCGCAATAGCAGCTGCCTGGGGCGTAGCGCCTTACTTTATTATTACCTCCTGAACTTAACACACTAATCATCGTAAGCGAATCCCGTCCTTATAATTAAAAGGCAGCTCACGCCTCTACTATATGCTTCGCAGGGGTAAGGCAAGCTGTAGAGCTTCAAGATCTTATTTACTCAAGCGTCCCACGTTTCCACACTTATGCGATCGATATTAGTTTCACCAATAGAAGAAGCTTCGTCTAGCTATTGGCACCAATTTATACAACTTCACTCAGTTCCTATAACCACAATATCAATTATTCAAATACTTATATAGGAGCTCAATTATCTTAGAGGGAGAAATTGGCTGACTGGAACTATCCAATTATAGAAAAGTGCATAAAGCTATTCTCTATTTAGAAGAAAATATAAACCAATCTGGACGAGGACTCTCAATTTAGATCACTTTTTTTGTTAAGTGAAATAATTGAGAAATTTTATCGATCAGTTACAAAAGAAGATTTGGTTTTCCATTCAAAAACCAGATTTCAACTTCAATACATCCGAGTATTGACCACTTTTCTTGTGCCATTAGAACTAGATAATCAATATGCAAATTCGATTTGAAACAAATTTTCGTGAGGAAATGGGACGCTTCTGAATCTTCTTTGACCTGAAAACAAGAGCTTTCGTTTTCCGGGCTGAAAGAACGTGCCGATGATCCTCTATCTAAAGGAAGAAATATGCTTTCCAGCGTACATATTATGTACACATTCACATTTTAATCGCATTATTTTTAGTTCTCCCTCGTGAGTTTTTGACAAGAAAAATGCAGTGATACACAGGAAGGCTGAAACCCTTTATCGGCTCAACAACGCCTAATTAGTTCGAACATTTTTCATTTGTTCACATGCTCAACATTATTTCTCTCGTGCTCCTTTCATAGAACTCTAGGTTTTTCGCCTTGTTTGTGACTGCTTCACATTTAAATTCTGGTAACGGAGAAGCTTGCATGTTTCCAGAGAGAGTAGGAAGTGTTAAAGTGAGGTATGCATTTATAGAAAAGGGTAAATTGATAAAGGAAATATATGGAAAATCAACAAAGATCAAAATTGAGTGGAGAGGAATAGGATGTTGATAATGAAGAAAAAGGAATGAGCTAAGGTAGATAGAGGTAGAAAGACAAGGATGAGGATGGGCAGAATAAGAGTGAATGATTAAATAATGAGTAAACGGTCTGATTATGGGGCGATGATTAAAAAGATCTGGAAGAGAGTATGTAACAAGAATTGAAAAAAGGGACAAGAAGGAGGTAAAAGAGTATGGGGACGCTCTAGTAAGGTTCGTAAACGATGAAGAGATACGAAGGCATTGTTAAAGGAGAAGAAGTAGGGGAAGTGATTGTGACTGCTGTATTCGCGTACAGGAGAAGAGTATGAGAAGGAAGATGAAAAATTCCTTGAGAATGGTCAGGTAAAGAGAGGCAGGGATAGACCCAAAAGGAGAGGGCCTGAATATATGGATAAGAAACAAGGAAGAAGATGTCAAACGAAGCAAAGAAAGCCTTTACCGAAGACCAAAGAAACATGAAAACAAAAAATGAGCATATGACCTTCACGAGTAGAGCCTTGCATTATCACATTCTGGCATGGAGAAGAATAAGGGATCTGATAGTTAGAATCGAACTACGAAATGAGAACATCTTTCAGCACTTTTCAAGGAAAGCGGCATTGGGATGTAGAAGTTTCAAGCGTGGTGAGGAGAAGAAAGAGGCAGTAGAGGAAAATAGACTGAATATAAGCTGATGGGGCAAATTTGAGGCATGAGGAACTTTAAATAATCATTTTTCACGTAATAGGTGTGAGAACAACGGGAGATTAAGAGCGTGAAGGAGAGGATGATGCGTAGATGGATGCCGCAAATTAGGGAAGGGATAAAGATAGGTAGAGGGGAACGCGAGAAGATCAAATTAAAGGAAGAGGAACTCAATAGAAGAAGAAGAGGGAACGAGAAGACGATTGGTGCAACAAAACGAGAAAAAAAAGAGAGTAAATGAATGAAGTCGATGAAGCAGTAAGGGAACGTAGCGAACAGGGAATAATGAACAGGAAAGAAGAAATAGAGAAGGTATTAATGGGGAGGAAGGAGGCATTGTGGGACAAGGACAGCAGAAAAAAGATTTTTGAAAAAGATGACTCCAATAGTTCAAAAGTTGAAGAAGAAGCAAAGAGTAATTCGGACTGAAGGAAATTGAAAGGAAAAGCAAGTTTATCACATAATCAGATCGGTTTCAGCAAAATGATTGGAATCACAGATAGCACTCGTAAACTTGACAATCTTACAGACAGGAAGTAAGGGTCATAAAGTCATAAATTTTCTGCAATGTTCGTGATTTGCGGATCATCTTTTGACTCTGAAAACAAGAAAGTGCGTAATACCCACGAAGGAAAAAAAAGAAGATTAAGGTTCGATAAAGGAATGTCAAAGATATTTGTGAAGAGAAAAATGGAGGTTAATATGCGAGAAGAAGGAGGGATAAGGAATTTTAGACTCGACGGAGATTTGAGCAAAAGTTTCCATCCCGCTCTTTTCTGTTTCGTGTTCTACTGAAAGACATTGTAAAGAGAAGGTTTCAGGATAACTTAGGAATAAGGAATGTTCGACTAGCTAGTATGGTAAGTATTAGGTTATATTCAAAGATACAGTCATGGGAAGAACATGGAAATAAAAAAGATCTGTATAAGAGGTTCTGGAACAAGCCATAGTGGTTAGCTGAAGCAGTCCAGGTTATATGCTGGGGAATGAAGAGGACGACACAGAATGGTCATCAGAAATTCACGAAATCCTATAATTTCAGAATAAAACTCAGAAAGGAAAAGGAAAGCAAGATTACACAATCGTGTTCACGAAAATTATAAATAGGTAGAGGAGAAAATGCCAGCATGGCAGAAAATGGAAAGGTCAAAAGAATTTCCGAATCAACGTACAACAGATGATGTAGAGAACCTGAAAAAGGTAAGGGGTTCAAATGATACAGATCAGTGAGGTTCGAGGTAGTAGAGGAGGTGAGAGCATTTTGGTATTAAGTTGAATGCGGAGAAAAATCTGTAATGAGTATGTGGGTGTGACCGAGAATCATGGTTGCATGTATGAGAAAATTTCGCAGGTAACGAAAGAGAAGGATAGACTATAGGGAAGAGATTTGAGTGGATTTTGAATAAGGATGGTCATTGGTCAGGGTATACATATAGAAGGAGAAGCTTGAAGAGTTAAGAGCCGAAGAAAGTTGCACGGAGCCGGGGCAAGAAAACGTCCAAAGGGGAACCGAGAATGCTTTCTTAACCTTTGGGCGGGCGCGCCATTTGAGCTGATACCGTTGGGCGCATGCCGGCAAATTGGCCGCCTCAATACAACATCACTTTCTCTTAAAAAAGTACATGCGTTCATCAATAATCATTGACTGAAAATGAAGTTGTTTCGGGTTTCGATCGTGTACAAACTACAAATGTTGTCGACGTTTCGCGAACGTTACAGCTCG
>WSXT02187707.1:0-20258 GCA_011762715.2 Neuroterus valhalla | reverse complement strand
TACCGTTTCAATTCAATGCGGTTTCTATGCAAAGAAAGCGCCGTGTTGTAGATACACGATATTTTTCTCAGTGTACGAAACCCCTTTTCCGTTCTCTTTCATTTCCATGCAACAATTCCTTCCACACCTCCTCCCTGTTCCTCCCTTTCATTTTCTTGTAACACTTTCCATCACACCCCATCCCTTTTACTCTCACACTTTGTCTTCGAATCCTCACGTCCTGTTTTCAGCCATTGTTATTCATCCTCTAAATTCATCCCTTCAGTCTTTTCGAAGAATCCTTTTATTACACCCCCCACAAGATGGTCTCTTTTTTATTCCTTTCTGATATCTCTACTTCAGAATTCGATACCAGCCATGTGTGTGTGTGTCTTCTCCTTCATATTTCAAAATTTCCTCCCCTTCTTGGATACCTTCCTTCGACGTTCTTACTTTTCTTGTTTTATTTTTCCCTATGGTCCTTCCTTCTTTTCCTAAGAATTCCATAAGATATGTTCCCTATTTGAACTTTCTTATCTTTGTAGTAACTTTCATTCCTCTGTCTTACCTTCATCTAAAGCGAAGAAGAGGATGTGTCATCGAAGGGTGTGCCGTCGGAAAGAAAGGAAGGAGTAGAGTATGTTGAACAGGATCAAGAAGAACAAATGTTTGAGTAGGAATGAAATGGGAGAAAATAGTAAAAGTGCTTTGTGGAAAAAAGGTTAGTAAAGCTTAGGAATAGGTGTTACCTTAAAGACAAGAAAAGGATGTAGTGCATTAGGAGAAATCATGAAGAACAAATGTTGGAATGGAGCAGAATATTACGGAAATAGTGAAAATGTGTAAAAGATTGCTAAACGAAGAAACAGGAAAGGCAATGGTTAAATGTGTCCAGAAGTAAAGGGTTAGTCCGTATGAAGGAGGAGAATTTCGATAGAGAACAGAAAGGAGATGTTCAAAATTCGTGAGGGATTGCAGAATAGAAACGAAGGAAAAGAGATAACCAAAATGTGAAGGAAGGTGGAAGGTAAGTTACGTAGAGAAGAGTGTGTCGTTGAAGAGAAGGAGAGGATGAAGCACGTTGGTGAGGGACCGAAAATAAAGCAAAGCGAAAGCAAAAATGGAAAAGATAAGAAAAATGTTAACAAAATTGTGTGAAGGAGTGGAACATGAAAAAAGACAAGGAAATTGTGGAAATATGTATGCAGTGTAGGGTAAGTTATATCTAAAGAAGGTGGTGTGTCGATGATAAAAAGGAAGGGATAGAGCTCGTCAAGAAGAGTCAAAAGAAACAAATAAGAAAATAGAAAAGAGAATAATGTTATGTCTGAGAAAGTACAGGGCATAAAAAATGGAATGGAAATGTTTAAAATGTATGAGCGAATTAGGTTAGGTAAGGTTAGGTTCGGTAAATGTGGAGAACAAGGTTTGTCGTCAAGAACAAGAAAATAATACAGCGTGTAAGTGTAACTCAAGTTAGACCAATGTAAAAGTTGGGAAAAAAGAAAAGGAAATGATAAAACTATTCCAGGGAGTGGAGTGGAGTGCCAGAAAAGGAGAATGTAGAGCACACAGAGAAGGGTGAGGTGAGAGAAATAGTTAAAGTATGAGGAAAAATAGGATGGTGAGAATTGACAAAGGAGGGCAGGGTGTATGGGAGTCTATCAAAACAAGAAGATTACATTGGAATTTGTTTGACTTCAGAAGGAAGAGAGAGAGAGGGGGGGGGGTGATTCAGCACATGGAAGAGGATCATTTGGAACAGATGTCGATGTGAAAGCAAAAACAGAGAGATGATGAAAATTTGTAGGGTTGTGCAGTATAAAAAGAAACAGGAGAGAATTGTCCAAGCATGTAAGAAAGTAGTTGCCAAGTTATATATGAAGGAAAGTTTGTGCCGTGAATGAAAAGATACATTTATGGTGGGAATGTTTAAGGAAGTGTAAAACGTGTAAAACGTGGAGAAAAGAATGCGAAATTGAGAATGTAGAATGAGAAGGTAGTACGAGTTCGTAGGGGAGGGCGAGGTAAGTTATGCAAGAAGATTGTTGTTTGATGGATCAAAGAGGGTGAAAGAGGATCAAGCGGAAGAAATGTAATAGTACATCAAAGTGAGACGCAGATCGTGGGAATGTATAAGGGAGTGTGGAAAGGAAATACGGAGAAGTAAATGGTTCGAAAGTACGAAATCTGCAGGATAAATTATGTATGAAGAAGAGGGTGAGTCGACGAACAAGAAAGTTGAAGATTTTCAAAACGTGTAAGGATGTAGAGGGTCAGTTTTATACAAAGAAGGAAGTGTATTACGAAAGGAAGAAGATAGAGTCTTTGAAGGAAGATAGGGTCTTTGAAGAAAGATAGGGTCTTCGGAGGAAGATCGAGTCGAAGAAAATAATGTTAGAGTCTAGAGTAAGGAAAAGCAGATAGTAAAAATGTGTTGAGAAGTACTGTAGATCAGTGAGAGTGAAGGAGTGCAGGATAAAGAGTAAGAGTAGCAGGGAAAAGTGATGCTCATATTGTGTAAGGAAGTAGAGAGGAAGTTATGTAAAAAGTATGGTGCCATCTGAAAGGGAACGAAGAGAACGTGAGGAGGGATTAAGTGAAACAAATGGATAGAAAGAAAGGAAAGTGAATGTAAAAAATATGCCAGTAGAGGATAAGCCATATCTGAAGAAGAGGATGTGTCGTAAAGGATGAGAGAAGAAAAGAGTATGTGAAAAAGAATCAACACAAATGAATGTAAAAGAGGAAAGAAAATAAGGGATAATGAGAATTTGAACGGAGTGGAAAATGCGAAGGGAGAGGAGTTACATAGAGCGTGAAATGGAAGTAAAAGTTGATTACCAGAAGACAAGATAGATAGAGTGTATGAGGGATTGTTGTAGATTGGAAAAAGATTAGGAAATGGAAATGTTCGAAGGAGAAGAAGAGAGGGGGGTCTGTGTCAGTGAATAGCTCTTGTCTGACTACCTCGTCAAGTCAAAGTGTGAACGTTGCATTTTATTCCCTTCTTCTCTTCTCTCCTCGTGACGACCTACTGAAATATTTGCTATTTCAAAATTCGCCTACAGTTCACTGAGACCCGTGTGAAGTACACTTCCAACATCAACAATGAAATATCCAGTGTTGGCTGTATGCAAACACTCTTACTCCCCACTCTGTGGCGATCCCACCTTTCCTATTCAACTTCTAAAAAGCTCTCTATAGTGGGAGCAGCGGCACGAATAGAGAAAGCTTGTGGAACCCATTCTTTATAGCAGCGGTTAAACAACCACGTCTGAATATTTGATTGGCAATTCCGTCCTTTCACAAAAACACTCCCTCGCCTCGCCACGCTAGAATACGTCGAAGGATATCAAAGTTAAAAGCACCCTTGGACAAACGATACCATAGTCCTTTCCTCTTGCTCATTAAGGCTGTTTATTCACCTTTCAATTTTTAAATTAACGCCGGTCTGAATGCAGCATTGCAGTTGGATTTTTGAACAATATTTTGCAGACAAAACACAATCAAAGAAGATAAAAACAACTCTTTCTAAGTTTGTATTGGAAAAAATTTGTTTCGGCAATTAATTACAATTTTTTTACTCCACTGAGAAAATAAAAGTAATGCATCAAATTTGGAAAACCATTTATTTGAAAAAAAAATTATTCTTGTCCATTATCATCTCTTTCAGAAAGAAGCTACCAATTCTTGTTCTTTTCCAAGTTTTGAACTATTGGTTGACTTTCAATAAAAATAAGGTAACAATAATTTCATCTTCACAGAAAGGATTGTTCGAACAATTTATGAATGTTTCAAATTATTTTCCTGTATCGTGATGCTATAATGCTGCGGTTTTTCATGAAATAAATAAATATTTTTTTGCTTTTTTATTTACGATATGGTTATAATTGATAAAATGTGAAAAACCTAGTTGTTGAACTTCTTATTATTGTTCATACTCAACGGTATCAAAGTGAATATTCGCACTTTTTCGTGAAATTTACTACTTTTTTTACGAATTTCTCCTCGGAATCAGGTTAGTATTATTGATTTAAAGCAGAAAGTATTTGAAACAAATTATTATCCATTACCATTATTTTTACATTCTCATCATTTATGATTGAGAAAGTATTAGAATCATCTGAAATTTCACATCTTGAATTTTCAACGGGTCTCCACGTTTCGAGACCCCCTGAAGCCGAAAATCAAGTTTTGGTGATAGTGTCTGTCTGTTGGTCTGTATGTCCGTATGTCCGTCCGTCCGTCCGCCCATCCGTAAACACGATAACTCGCAAAAAAATGGACGGATCAAATCGACCTTTGACACACTTGTTGACTGATGCAAAAGAAAGGATGAGTTCGTTAGCCAGATATTTTGGATGAAGAATGAGAGAGAGGGAGTATTTTCACAATTTTTTTGGACTTTTTTTCAGGACTTGAAAATTGTAAGTACGGTTTCTTAAAGTGCATAAAAATTGGAACAATTATTCCAAATGATTTTATTTTATAGAAGCGAAATTGTCAGAGTTGTGGCATTTTCAAAATTCAAAAATATAAAAGAAAATGAGAATTTTTAGCCAAAAAACGCGAGATTGAAAAGAAAGTCAGAGAGAAAAAATATTTTTTTTTGGAAGCCCTACAAGATCCTGAATACAACTTTTTGAATTTTCTCAAAAAATCGAAGATTCCAAATTTGATCGCACAAAAAATAATCAAGAATATTTTGTGAACTCGATAACTTTCGAAAGAGTAATTATATTCGATCATGCTTTGGTAGCCATTTTGAAGCGCCAAAAAGACAAGTCGAATTCGTCAACCAGCTATTTTCGGTCGAAAAAAGAAGAGGGGGAGAATTTTGGAAATTTTTTTGGACTTTTTTTTCCAAGACTGAAAAATTGTGAGTATGTCTTCTTGTAGTACGTAAAAAGTGAAACAATTTATCCGAATGATTTTTTTTTCTAAAAACAAAATTGTCAGAGTTGTGTCATCATTTAAAAAATTCAGAAATAAAAATCAAAATGAGAATTTTTAGCCAAATAACACATGAATAAAAAGAAAGTCAGAGAGGAAAAATGTTCCTTCTGGGAAGCCCTACAAGATCATCAATACGACTTTTTGAATTATCGCGAAAATTGCAATGAGATAATTCAAAAATCAAACTTTTACTGTACAGCACATGTTTGAAAATCGAAATTTTTGTTACATCCTCATCATTTATGATTAGGAAAGTATAAGCATCACCCAAAATTCCACATCTTTGATTTTCAACGGATCTCTACGTTCAAGGACCCCCTGCAGCCGAAAATCCTGTTTTGGCGAAAGTGTCTGTCTGTACGTCCGTCCGTCTGTAAACATGATAACTCACCGAAAAATGAACGGATCAAATCGGTCGTTGATACACTTGTTTTTTGTATAATAAACAGCGCATTTGATTTCTCTTGTGGAGGTATCTTAGATAATGAACTTATATGTAGAAACTTTCGTCAAAAGTCGGGCGTGAAGCGCGAGTATCACGATGAGAATGTGTACCTTGAGGCCAACAGAGCTTTGAGAAATGTAATCTAAAAGAAATTGATTTGTTCAATTCCTTTCCAAATCTCCATAATTATTGAAATGAACCATAGCAAAAGCATTTTGAATGCAAGACACAAATACCCGAGCGCGCAGCGCGAGGTTCGAAATTTACGAGCGCGAAGCGCGAGTCTAATACATTATCGAGCGCGAAGCGCGAGATCCGGCGGACGCGCGCCCTAGGCACGCTGGAACTTGCGAGCGAAGAGAGCTGCGCGCGAAGCGTGCAGATTTTTTCTCATAGTACCGCTGTGAAGTTGCTTTTTTTCCTGAAATTTATTAATTTCTGTCTACTTCTCCCTTAGAATATTATAACGATTATTCAAATTTGACAGGACTGATAAGAAAACAATTCAATATTGTTTATGACTATTTTTTAAGAAGTACAACTAGACAATTTCGACTTCTTCAGAAATATTAGTTTTGTTATCTTTTACAAAATAGTTGTTGACAAAATGGTTTTGTTGACTTTTGGAGAAGGATGAGATGATAATAATCTGATTTGATTGAATTTTGGGTTTCTTATCTTAAGTTATCATATATTATCCGTCAAATTACTATAAATTACTGAAAATTTTCATAAATTTCTGGAAATTTTCAAAATTGAATTTTAAATAATTTATGGTTAGTTACCATATATCCTCGTACAATCACCATGAATAACCTAAAATGTCCGTATATTCCATGCTTCCCTTTGATAGCAAGGAGAGGGGGAGAGGGAGAGGCAGAGGGAGAGGAAGGGAGGAGGGGAGAGGGAGAATAATAGTGCAGGTAGTTATAAGAAAAGTTTACTTGGAAGTGCAGGTTAAACAATAGTTGGTTCTCTTTTGGAGAAGAAAGAATTTTAGCTGCGAAAAGGGAACGGAATCGAGGAGATGGGACATGACTATGAATTGATGCTCAGAAGTGTACGCGACGAGGGAACACGAGAAAGGTGTAGGGGAAGAATAAAATTTCCCCTTGAAATATTTAGAGGTCATGGAAAAAGGGAGGGATGGTAAGTCAATAGATGTAACATTATATATCAGATGAAATTAAAAAAGTGGAAAAGGAGCAATAAAATATTGGTGGAAAAGGGAAATAGATGATGAGAAGAATATTTCTAAACATGATAGGTAATAAGAATAAATAACTTTGGGTTTTTAACAAAGACGAGAGAAAATAGAGCCAAGGATGTACAGAAATATGATATGTTATTCATCTCTCAGTTTAATTTAAAAAGAAATTATCCTTGTCGAGCGTGAAAAGGAAGAAAATCTGCTGTGGGGAATGAATCTGGGGATGAGAACAGGAATTATTCTCTCACAACTGCTTCTTCTAAACGTTAGCACATAGTTTTATTCTCGTTTAAAATGAAAAGATTTTCCAACCCCATCCTCTATGAGGAAGGAACCAGTAGTTTAATCACACTCATCTGTTCCGTTCAATATCTCTCTTTTTGATAAAAAAAAAAATTCGATCCGGGAAGAAATTGCTTGATGAACAATCTATCGGTAATAAGTTTTCTTTGTGGGAGAATAGACTTCGCCTCTAAAGTAGAGCCAAAAATATTTTAAAAACGGCTGGCATAAACACTGCGGGGTCCTCCTGGGATCGACTGCCACTTAAGTGAATTACACAAACTTCCAGTACAGCTACGATAAACAACCCTTGTGGCCACGTCTTACGAACAAAAGAGAAGTGAACACATAGTGCGGCGGAATCAAAGACAGGGCCTGCAGAAACCTTGTGTGTCTTTGAGACAAAGAGCTACCGAAGAACGAGTGCTTCCTGCAACTATTCCGCAAGTGATGAATGTATATTATTTTCATTCACTTTTATTTGTTTAAGGACAGTTTTCATCAAATTTTCAATTTTTGTCGAGTGTCAGTATAAGGAAATTTGTTGGAATATTGAATATTTTTCAATAATTATTATTTGATATTTGTCATCATACATGAAGTGGGTTTAGAAATTTTCCAGAAGTGTCTGTTTACACTCGATCAACAAATTATATAATTCTATCAGCTCATTCATTTTCTTAATTTGCTCCGATTAAGCGAGTGTTTTATAACGGAAAAGCACTCAATTTTTCACCCTTGTGAACCTCAAATGTTTAATGATCCTGCATGAAGCCATTGTTTGCCTTCTCTTAATGACGTTTATGTTTTATTCATTTATTCTATGTTCATTTTTTCGTTTATTCCTCGAAATTGAAGAGACCTATTGAATGACCGTTCTTATTGAAAATGCCTTGACAGCAGGCTGCTGACAGACCTGTGACGGAAGGCCAGTTTGCCGTCATTTTGCTATTACGTACGCTTGATGCGCGTGGCGTCCCCATACTAGACCCAGTGATCCTAATGTTGCGCGGCTCTTCCTTTGCGCCTGCGTTGCGGCCGCTTGCCCATTGGCCACAGTTGGCGCCAGCTGGCACGCTAATTCAAAATGAGTAATGAAACCACTTCTCCTAATTTACATGAATAATTAACAGAAATTGCACCAAAATATATGAAAATTGTATAAAAATTGAATGAGTTTTGATTTGAGGCATAAAAAAAATTCATCGCACATATTTTTGAGAGACACTCATCTGCTTTGTGAAGAGTATAAATGTTATAAATTTTGTTTAGGCCTTACATGGAAATTCTTACAATTTTCATATATTTCGGTGCAATTTCTATTGATTATTAATTTTAATTACGAGAAGTAGTCTTATAACTTATTTTGAATTATTATGCCAGCTGGCGCCAACTGTGGCCAACGGGCAAGCGGCCGCAACGCAAGCACAAAGGAAAAGGCGCCAAAATTGGGGTTACTGAATACACCATACAGGAAGTGGTTACATTTCACGGCTCAAGCCTAAGAGATAGGATAAGAAGGAAAATCAGAAACATAACGATAAAATTTGGACCGGATTTGTTCCTTGGATTCTGGGGTTTTATTTTCGCATTCAAGCAATTAAAATAACTTCTTCATTTCAAGAGAATGTCAACTTTCAAAATAATCCGCTTGTATTTGATATAAAAGAAGATTGCATAAAAGTCAATAGGAATACATTCATAGGAATGATGTATAAACATGAAATAAATTAATGAATCATGAACGTCATTCAACAAATACAAACAAGGGAAAACGGCTTTCTGCAGGATCATTGAACATTTTAGGTTCACTAGAGTGCGGAATTGAGTGCAAAATGTCGCGGAATCAGAGCCAATCAAAAAAAGTATATGGGCTAAAGGAATTAATACAGCTACACAAACAATATGGAATTTTTTCGACTAGTGATGGAAACATGTTTTTTATGTATTTTTTAAGACGTCTGAAACTGAATCTGTAGTCTCTTACACCTGTTCACGTCAAGTTTTCAACATGACCCAATAAAGTTTTCACAGTAACACAAAAATGAGATCAAAATTCTGATATTCTTAGATTTGTGCCGAGAAGCTTACGTAATAGGATGGAATTAATTTCAAATACAGTTTCCTCGACCCAGAAAACATGTGATAAAAACATAATTTGCTGCCCCCCAGGACAGCAGATTCCTTCTGCTTTGTATTGCTGTTGAGACTTTTTGAGGTTATGTAAAAAATCTTACGTGATGGAGTAAAATGGACTCCAGATTTAGTTCTACTAATCCAAAACACATGTTATGAACGTAGTTTGACCCCAAGCCAGAATATTTTTTTGATCGATGGTGTAACAAATGAAAAACATTTGATGTTCCAGTATTCTGAGACGATTCTCCACAAAAATTGGAAATTCGATAGAAACGATCGCCAAAAAAGGAGATAGGACTTCTCGAATACTTTCCATTCAATTTCGTTATTTTGTTTCGGAGGCGTCAGCTCTAATAGATCTACGCATACGCATGTAAATCCTCTAGTCAATTACGCCACACCTCAGTGAGCTTCTGGATCCACCAGTCAATTAAACAAAACGGTCGATTAAACTAGACAGTCATAAATTTGGTCATCAATCTCCATTTGATATCCCTGTCCGATTCCGCCTAATATGACTCATTTTAAAACCAACACAAAAAAAATGACAGTATAAGATTTGTTACTTAGGACGGAGAACTCAAAAATATCCTATAGATCCAGAGTCAAAGTATTCATTTTTTCAATACAAATAGAGAATAATTGGTCAAACAGTCAAAAGAAAATTTTGTAGCCTATGCGGTCCTTCAGATCTTCTTCTTCTCTTATCCTATTTTATCGAATTTTTCAGAATCATACTCTCACTTCTTCTTCCGATCTTTATGCTTCTCACACTCCTTGCCTCAAATACACTCTTTACCTCATCATATTTCTCCCTACTATACTTTACTGAACCTTACTCTTACCTCTTTTCAGGACATCACATTCCTACTCCTTACCACTGTTTCCATTCCCGCTTCCATCTTATTTTTGAAAATATTCCATCATTTTCCACTGTGCCCCAGTAACTACATACGTCTGTCTCCATACCACATCTCTCACTATCATTCCTACTGGTCACTTCATCTTCCTTTCTGTCCCTTCAGCTCACACTTTCACTTCCTCTCATTTTTTACTCTTGCTTCTTTACTTTGCTTATAATCTCTTTCCTGAACTTTTCCCTCATCTCACGATTACTCACCCACTCTTTCACTTCAACTTCCTTGATTCACGCTATCCTCTTACCATCCTCTCTTTTCCTCGCTATTTCCTCTTCCTCAACTTGCCTATCACTTTCTTGTTTAACTTCTAATTAGCCAATTTTTTCTCGTTACTAGTCCCTTCCACAATCCATCTACTCACCACTCTCTTTTCATTTGTTTTTGTCCTCTCATATGTCACTGTCGCTCCAGAAAAGACTGTACGACAGATAAACACTGGATTGGAGTTGTTCGGGCTTTTGTCCAAGAGACACAATCTCAAAATCTATCCTTTCGCTTCCCCTTGAGCAGAATATATCTCCACTTCTCTCACGAGACACATAACTATTCACAAAATTCGGCCTGCCCTCCTACATCTTACTTTCACCCTCTGCTATTACCCCTACTCTTTCCTCACATTCCTCCTTTAGTACAGTTACACACTTAAGGAAGAAACACGGGTTTCTTCTATTCCCTAAGTGAGGGAGCCTTGAAGGCCTAGAATGTATTCCCGATCCGCCATTTGATCATTTAATAGCTGATCAATATTTATGCTTGCTTTCTGCATCTCTCAACTTTTCCAAGCTTTACTCTATTCCTTCTCTCTCCCTACGCTTACTCACCCTTCAACCGACTTCGCGTGTCCGCCCCCTCCCCCCTCCATTGCACTTCTTCCTCTCCACCCTTGCTTTTTCACTACTACTGCTACTACCGCTTCAACCTCTACCCTGCCCATTACTTCCTTGATCAACAGTTCCTTGGTTCTAACATTCTTCTTGAACTTTACCTCATTTTCCACCTCCTTCCTTCTTCATTCAGGGACTTCATCGCTCCTCCTGTTACTATCAATACTTTCCTCCCCCACATCCTTTCCTTCCTTCTACTGCCAATACTTATCTTCCGCAATTATTTCTGCGCTTTTTTCACATTCACAACCACTCTACTTCACCTTGGATTCCTTATTTTCCGGCTTCCTTCCACAACCTTCTCACTTGATCTTACTCACTTCGCTTCATACGCATATCGTCTTTTAGTACTTTGCACCCCTTTCCCATAATTCCTCTCTCCTTTCCGCTTACTCAAAATTTGTTCATCCTTATACCATTTATGACTAAGCGTTCACATCCATCCTTCACATATCCAAGTTTACCTGCAATCACCTCCATACTTCATCGTAGAACTAGTGCCTATTCATTCTGTTCCACATAATTCGAATGGAACAAGAAATAGTTGGAAGTAAAAAAATAAGTTCTTTAGCTTATTTGTATGGTCGGATATTTCCTTACCCCTTCCTTATCCGAGTGTTTCCTCCACACACTCCTTCCGCCTTCACTCATTCACTTACACACCTTTATTCAACCTGACTTCTTTTCTACTCACACTTATCTTCCATTCTCTTCACGTTGCCTTACTTCTTTTTTTTCTCACCAACGTTCTTCCTATCCTCTTTTTACTCTCCCCTCACCCCATCATTTCTATCCCTTAACCTAACTTCACCAATCCGATTGTATTTCAATCCACGCACCACGTCATCTACGCCACATCCAACTACCTCCTAAGTTTTTACAAACCACTCAGTCCACTCTTCTAACTCCCTTTCCTTTACTATCCACTGCCTCGTTCATTTTATGCATCCCATCTTATTCTTTCCCTCTCTCCTGACTTCTCTACAATTCTCTTCTCATTCTTTAGGATCAATGGAGAAGACTCGTCCACTTTGAGTGTTGAAAGTGAGCCGAAGAGAAAATAACTGACAGGACCTTACTGACTCCTAGACGTTCGACATGTTGAGTGCATCTTGCGTGTATATTGCCTGTAGCTGATATCACCATAGAATGAATGGATATATATTTCACATTGCTCCGTATCGTTCTCCAAAACACGAACTGGGATGTATTAATGGAAAGAAATTCATTCTGTTCAGAATCCTAGGTTTAGGGCAAGTTGTTGATATATGATGCGCTCTTCATCATTATGTCTGTGGGTGTACTCTCTCTGAGCTATTACGTGACAGCCATCAGTAATGTGCTCCATGGATTTGTTCGTATTTGTACATAATCAGCATCTCTCGACCACGTCTTAGTGTATTACATGCTTGCGATGATTTCTGGTGCCGTCGTGAATCGCTATCAAGAATTCTTCCGTCTCCTGAAACAGGGCACCCTTTTCTAGCCAAATATTAGATGCCTCTTCATCCACTTCATATTGATCTAAGGTTTTGGGGTGCTCGCCATGGATAGCTTTTTGTCTACATTGCATTCCCAATTCCTCTATGGTTTCTGCCCTGATATTCAAGGCTTCCGCTGCGGCCAAATTTAGGGTTGTTTAACCGGGATCTGCTTCACAGATGGTATTGCAGAGCGCAACATCATGTTTGCTGATAAAATAGTCTTGCAACTGTGTAACTTGCCAAATACATAGAGAACGGGAATAGCATAGGTGTTTATAGCCCTGATTTTGTTGGGAGTGTTGAGAGAACTCCTAGGAACCAATCTGAGTCATATAGTGAATGCAGTCATTAGGCTCTTATTTACTACCGCATGCTGTATACCCCTGGACTCAAGAATACCCAGAAACTTATATGAATGACCCATCACCTATATGCCTATATACGATTCTCATTCTGGTTTCCCAATTCTTCGGCTCCCAGTTCTCTTCGATTGAAATGCACTTTTCTTTTCTGCTATTCAGTGTTTGGCTCAATGGATTCATCGCTGCAAAGAACGATAATGCAATGAATGAGTCCCATTGGAAGATACCCGTCGTAATGTGAATTGGTCTAGATGTCCTTGGTATCCCATGATCAAAGCACTGGATTTTGGTTCGTCAATGCATAATCACACGACCGAGGAGGTCAGTGATGCCTGGGCAGATATTGTAAATAGTCATCTGGTACCACAGAAAACGCTTGCTTTTAGTCAATGGTAACTAGATTCTTGCTGCAGATTCGATTATTAATTAGGACTGAGTCTGAAGCACAAGGGACGAAAGAGACGCGGAATCGCCTTCTCCTATGGAAGTATGAGATATGAGAGAATGTCTGTCACGTTCCCGGTAGTGTAATTAGTTAACGCCTCACTCAGGTAGAGTGGCGATCCCGGTTCAAATCCAGGCCGCGGCAGATTTTTTCTCATTTTTTGAAAATAATTCTTGCACCAGTGATCGATTAAATAACCATCTTAAATAATAGATCAATCATACTGGTTCCGAAAAGTAACACCCTTCATTCTAAATTATTATTATCACTATTATAATGGGTAAGTAGGTCTATGTAAGTCCTATATCAATGAAGTTTCATTACAAACAATTTAAATGTACCTTTATTTTCAAATCGCTGCAAAATCAAGGGCGTCCGATGTACTAGAAGACATCGCTTGTATTATAGCTAGAGCTATTCGGGGGCACTTTTTCATCAGTTCCGCATATATTTGTACTAGCAACTTTATTGCTATCGCTGCTAGAAAAGGTAACTCCCTGCAGTTAAAAGTGAAAAGAAACTACTGTCCGCCCATCACTGCTTCTATCGCTTAAGATGACCACGACGTATACCATACTGCTATTATTTTTTATCTCGTCTCTTAGCACCTAAATTTTGCTTCTGTCATTCTCTTGATTTACGTTATTTTCTGTTATTTCAAATTGAAACTCAAAAAAATTCCTCGATCTTGTTAGTGTTTTGCTACTCTATGATATTATTATCGAGCGCAATGTCTTTGAGAAAGGTCTCTGTGAGAGGTTGAATGCTGGGGATGTGCCTGAGAGGAAAAAACTATGGAGACGTAAACTAGGATCAATCCCTAGCTATCTTTCGCATTGCCTACAGGAAAAGGGCAAGGGAATTCATCGTCGGCACCCTGAAGACTGGCGCGAGTTGATCAGCGTTAAAAGAAGTGAGAAGACAGGTACACGTGATAAATCCTATGACCTTGAGCTCCATGATAAAGGGAATTCCCGTCATCAGGCTATGAGAATGAAGAAGAGCGAATGACAAGCTCGAACCGAGGCGATGTTGATAACTCTGTCAAAGTATTAGACCCTGACGTGACAACCTAAGAGCAGAATGTGAAGGAAAAAGTTAAGAGGAACGTCGATGACCAAATGGCAGGTAAGACGAGAATTCAAACTGACGAAGGAACCCTTGAGGGTAACTTTATGGCTGAAGTTAGGGTGAATGAAGAGTTTGCCTTCAGATTATTCCGCACAGGCCTTTAACCAGAGGGGTACGTTAGGATGTAGGAAACGAACGGCCAATCTATAGCTTGAGGTCATTGTGACAGTCAACGGAAGGAATACGTGAACCTTAATCTTACTTGGGTTGACCATCAAAAAACCTATGTCCTCTTGTATCCATCGAAGCAATCGATCCAATCAAAATTCCATGAATTGATCCAATGAAAGATAAACATAAATCATAAGCTTATCCATGATATTCACAGATCTCCAGATTACCATCCAGCTTAGATATGTAAGGGTTGAGAATGATAAGACCATAATGGAAACCTTCGAGAATGTGTCCTCAGTGTGACCAAGCTATTCTAAAATTAAGGTTTGTCTAGGAGTCTCTAGTGAATAAATATACGAAAAGGCTGAGAGGAATCAAGACAGTACCATAATCGAAGTCACGTTTCAAGCAATTCCACATCTGTCATGAGTTATCACTTCTAGTGGGGCTGCAATACTAGATAGAAAGACCTGCAGGCGTGTACCATTCGGAACGTGTGAGCACCTCTACGTTTATGGGTTTGGGCTGTCAAGTTACTCCTCCTTGGCCAGTCAATCTCCAAAAACTAAGCAAAGCAGCCGACCACGAGCGTCCCACCAAGCCTCCGTTCAAGTCTTGGCGCGTGACTCTCCAAAGATATTGGAGCATCCCGCTACCAGTCAGCATACAGTGCAGCACAGTTGTTCAAGGCAAGGTTGATTGGTTTACTCTCGATTATCTTCGAAGCTTTTCTGGAATGTTCTTTCCAAAAGCATAGGTCTCCGAATCATCTATACGAAATATAAAAGTCATCTCATGCAGGAAGGTGATGCATAAGAGGGCTCACGGTGGCATTTTGAAAGACTCTCATTTGAAAAGTCACGCTGTTAGTTTTCTCACGATATTTTTCAGAAGGATGTTGTTTTTTCGACCAGAGTAGGTAACTTGAGGGAAAGATGAAATTTTGTGGACTACTGGTCAGAAGTTGTATTGTTTGTCCGAGAGATCCCTCGTAATATAGTACAATAGACGTTCCGGCAACACGCCGGTTGTCCTTTTTAATTGAAATGGTGAATTTCGATCCTATAGTATATAAATTTTTTCTTGGAGTAGTAATATTGACAGTTTTTGTTAGAGTTTAGTGGATAAGATTAGTCGATCTTGTGTTACAATCATACCTGTAGATTATGTCTTAGAGCTGTTGTTTTCTATTGTATGTGTTGAATTTCCTGGTGTTTTATTTGTGGTGAATGTAGTCCTAATATAAATATTGTTCGACTTGACTCTTGACTTGATTAACCTCCAATCTTCCAACAAATAAACGGTGAGGATACAAGAAGTTGAATCGAAAGATTTTGGCAGATAATCCAGGCCATCGACATATTGCGTTCGTAGTATGCAGCATTCCTGCAGATGTTTTCTCGACCACATGCTGTAGCTTCTCCTTATCCGTATTGTATGTGAATCTCTCAATGTGTGGGTCAAATCATTTGAATCACATTATTTTCCGGGATGGATGTGATCTACGCAGTGAGACTCCTTCTCTCTAGCCGACTAAATTATCATAGTCAAGAAGATTGGAAATGAGAAGAGGTGTAAATACCCCAGGCAGTAGCTGCAGCGACTTTGCATCTATACAGCATTTGCACCATGGAATTATGGAACATTCATCATTTATCTCACATCATCTTCTTCATCAACTTTTCGTCACATCTGTCACACAGACTACTCAAATCCGCAACACTTATCCATTTCTGAAAGCGCAAGGAATCGGTATTGAGAATATTTATTCGCAAGAAAATGAATTCAAATTCGAATCGAACATCTCGATAAATTACAGAAATTATGGAATTAAGAAAGATTTTCATGTGGTTTGGAAGAATTTACTGTGAATAAATTATTTGGAATTTTCGTATAACCAATACAGGTGTGATTTTATAAATGTTTCAATAAAAATAACCTTTCATTCCTATCACGTTTCTTAATATAAGTTTTGAGAACGAAAAAATTTCATCCATTTTTTATTAATTTACCAAATCCCTGTTGCATGTACATTTATCCTAAATCAATAAATATACTTTTTCTAAATATATCATCATTTTATGGACTTGTTTTGTGCATTTTCTAATCTCTGCTGTGTTTAGGGTTATGGCATAATAATTCTTTAATTACTGCATCCGCGTTCTGTGTATATTCAAAATAAAATTTAGGATGCAATCAAATTATTTTTTTCTGAAATATGTAGGCGAACTTACAATGTTTTCTTATCTTTATGGGAGTTTTAAAAGTTTTAGTGATTTTTTGATTACTCCTCTGTTATATAAGTTGATCATGCAACAGTCTTCCTCCAATATTCGTTGCAAGAAAGAAGGTGTTTTGAGAAGGGGATCAAAGATAATAAATCAGTGTAAGTGTCTATCATTTCATTCATCACTATAAACTGCCGTTTTTGAATTCGACTTAATTTTGAAACTAACAAAAGCCATATGGATTGGACTTCTTGTTCCAAAAAAACCTAATCCTCGCATCTCAGAAGCTTTCTTTCAGAAAATATTTTGGAATTTCTTTAGAACGAAAAAATCATATCACCCTACTGTATATATTAGTAATACAAATTCTAATACTTTTTCCTATTGCTCATGTTCTACAGATACGAATCAGTTAAGTTCTGCTGTAAAAAAAAACCCAATTCTTCGTCAGCTTTCAAGCTTAAGTGAGGTAATAATAATCCAAACTATTTTCTTAATGTCTTGTTCTTCGAAAAATATATACTAAACTCCTGATATTCGTATGAGAAAATTGTATTGTGTAATATCATCACTGTTGCTTTGCAGTCAGAAATCGGTGGAATCGTAGCGGAAGTCTACAAGATGAGAGGAATAATTTTCTCATTAGGTATGGTTTCTGTCCTCGTGGTTCTTCGTACAACATACGTAATGGGGAATTGTAAATCATCCAGTTATACAGGACCTTGTGATAATGACAAATGTAACACAGCCTGTAAATCAAAGGACCATGGTGACCATGGTTTTCCTGACTTACCTCCTCCTGGTTCTCATATTCCCTTCCCCTTTCCGGATCATCCTGGTGCACCTCCTGCGCGTTCAGTAGGATATTGCAATCCACAGAAAGTCTGCATGTGTGAAAAGTGTTAGGTAAAGACATACTGAATGCTTCACTTATAAAAAGAACAACTTCCTCTCGTACTTCTTTTACTCACTCCTATTACTACCTCCATCTCACGCACCCTTCACCACTTTTATCGTTCACTACTATAAAGCATTTTCATCAACCATTTCCGTGCATCATGAGCCTCTAACTTTTCTCCCTTCCACTTTGATACACCACTTGCATTTAACCGAGGAGCATTTTACTCTGAATTCAAGTAGTACCGTTCGGCCTTTTTAAGCGTCGCTTGCCGGATTCGTACAATTTTATACGATTCTGACATTCAACATGGTCTGGTGGAAAAAAGCAATTGGTGGAAAAATGAATTCGTAGGAAGAGAAGGTCCGATGGGAAAAATAATTCGTGGAAAAAAGGTCTGGTGAAGGAAGGAATTTGTGGAAAAAGTTCAAGTGGAAAAAACAATTGGTGGAAGAAAGGGCCAGTGGTAAAAAGGTTCGGTGGAAGAACTTTGAACTCACCCCGTCTGATCTCAGGTTTTATTTCCGCCTTGCACTCTGGAAAAGCTTTTGTGGGACACAGAGAGTCGTGAGTCCAGAACTACGCTCATGGGACACTATAATCTAAGACTCCCAAACAACACGTCCATCCAAGACTTTGGTCAACAACTTTCATTTACAACTGGTGATCACTTCTTTACCCATCAATCGAATTAACCTTATCTACCACTTCCAGAAATAGTCCTCAAACTACTCTCATGACTTCAATCAACCACTTGTGGTATTACCTTTCAAGAAAATCAGAGAATATGGTTCGAAGACTTTTTTCCGCAGAAGCGATTCGTGAAAAAATCGTATAAATCTCACCTTCTTCTACCATAGAGTACTTTAAAAATAATTTCTACACACCTTGACCCTCTAGCGCGTTTCCCTACAACATTCCTTCAATAATTCCATTCAATACGAGTAACAACACTCCTATCTACTACTTCGATCGATCAATCTCATCCACATAAATTATTCACGTCAATTTAGGACTTCAATCCAAAACTTTTATTAATAACTTCATGAACTACTTTATTCAACCAATAATATCAATTGCATCCTAAATTTCTATGCAATAATCTCAAATAACTGTTATCACTTTTATATACCATGTCAATTTACGTAGGGATAACTTATTGTTAATATGGATTTCACAGACCACATCGTATCGGCTCAAGAGAAAAGGTTCCGGAAGCAGCAGGACCGAATGGCAATTCCTTTTTTGAAATAATCATTACATCATTATTAAAGGCTGAAAGTACTTGAAGAGCATTTTTCAAATCAGTGAACATGGGTCACAGACCTAAATCCACGGAAACAATTCTGGCGCAAAATTCTGATGATTTCAAACGATTATATTGTACTATGTATGTCTATATAAATAAATAGAAATCAATTCATGATTAGTTTTTGTTCTTTTTTCTTGATACCTGACAGCTTCTCCTCCAGGGCGTAACCAAACTCTGACCTTGAATCCAATTGACTTATCGTGCCCCATGAATACTTAGATTTCATTTTACTAAAAAGTTAGTCTTATAGTCTTATAGAGTCATTTACTTGTGGACTGTAGGGAAAGAGTAGCTGAAACGATAAAGAACTTCATATTTTCTTATACTAAAAAAAATGTCATGCGAATCTGGATCCTTACTTTTTTCAGAAGTTTCGTTGACCAAGTACTTGTATTTATTAGGCAAAAGTTCCTAGGTCTAGATAGCCCTTTGGAGAACAAGATATCACATGTTTATTACAGTATATGTTGTGAGATTATTATTAATTATTAACAAAAAAACAACAATTATTAACTCCCTTCAGTACTGTGCCTTTTGAGACCTGTAGTACAAAACCTCCTAAATTCAAAAAGAAAACTTAGATTGGGTACCAGGCTTTTCGTAGCCACATCAAAAATCATCGAGATTCTGTGATTCAATAAACTCGAGCTTCCAGAACATAACCTTCAAACACACTTGACTTTAAGCCATCATGTCATGAATTAGCTAAGTTTTATAACTCCATAGGCTTAAAATTCTCAAACATGTCAAGCACACTCGACTCCAAGCCATAATATCAAGAATTAGCAAAACAGCATACCGGACAATTTTGCTAGCTCAATCCCGTAAAAGCGGTGCATAGTAGAGGGGGGGGGGGGGGCGTTCGGTCGCACGTAATAAAAATCCTCATAAATCATTTTGAAATTTTTAACAAATGGTATATTGAACATTATTTAAAATCTTCCTGTTAACAATTCGAAACTCAAATTTAGGTAAAGACATACTGTATTAACGAAAGGAAATTCTTAACCTCAATTTCACAGGATAAATCAGAACCAGTTCTCAAACTATTTGTACAAATATTCACCAAGCACTGAACGATTATGTTCGAATGACAACATCGGTAATTCCTTGAATTTCAAACTCGAATATCAATAACATTAACCACCTAATCCTTGGACTCCAGAGTCAAAAACATTATATCCTTCAATTCTAAGACTCGAAAGTCAACAACATTATATCCTCAGGGGTCAACTCGAATTCTAATTACAAGCACAGAATCCCTAATAGTCTAACTAATCAAACAATACCCGTTAGGATACTCCACGACGTAATCATATTCAGATAATCAATGAACGTTTTCCGATTCCATGATTTGAAACATTATATTCCTTTAATATTTCTCAACATAAATCACAGGGGTCTGCTTGAGGTGTGATTGAAAGTTTGGGTCGAAATAAAAGAGAAGGGGGGGGGGGGGGGGGGGG
>WSXT02187696.1:0-13678 GCA_011762715.2 Neuroterus valhalla | reverse complement strand
GTTGTTTATTTATGCTGCAATAGTTGTAAGGGATGGAGGGGAAGCATATCATCTAAGGTTGAATAGTTCGATGGTTTTAGGAAGCTTATATCACAGACGAACTTATCGTTGAAGATCTCAACTGAAATAGTGGAGAAAACAATTGTAAATTGTGAGTTGTTTATTTATGCTGCAATAGTTGTAAGGGATGGAGGGGAAGCATATCATCTAAGGTTGAATAGTTCGATGGTTTGAGGAAGCTAATGTTACGAAAGATCGGTCGCTGAAGGTCTCAATTCAGAGGTGAGAAGAACAATTGCAAATGCTGAGTTGTTAATTTTAGCTGGAATTGTTGTAAGGGATGGAGGGAAGGCATATCGTCCGAAGTTTCTGAGTTCGATGGTTTGAGGAAGCTTACGTCACAGACGAACTAATCGTTTAAGATCTCAACTAAAATAGTGGAGAGAACAATTGCAAGTTGTGAGTTGTTTATTTCAGATGTAAGGGTTTTAAGGGATGAGGGGTTGCATATTGTCGAAGTTGAATAGTTTGATTGTTTGAGGAAGCTAATGTTACAGGCAGATCTATCCTTGAAGATTTCAACGAAAAAGGTCACAAGAACAGTTTCAAGTGGTGAGGTGTTTATTTTAGCTGCAATGGCTTTAAGGGATGGAGAACAATTGCAAATTGTGAGTTGTTTATTTAAGCTGTAATGGTTGTAAGGGATGGAGGGGAAGCATATCATCCAAAGTTGAAATTTCGATGGTTTGAGGAAGCTAATGTTACAGAAGAACCTTCCATTGAAAATCTCAACTAGGAAGGTGGTGAAAACAGTTGAAAATAGTGAGTTAATAATTTCAGCTGCAATTGTTGTAAGGGATGGAGAGAAAGCATATCGTCAACGCTAGATAGTTTGATGAACCTAATGTTTCAGATAGACCTATCGTTAAAGATCTTAACTCAAATATCGGGGAAAAAAATGACAAATAGTGGGTTATTAATTTCAGCTGTAATGGTTGTAAGGGATGGAGGGATAGCATATCGTCGAGTTTGAATAGTTCGATGGTTTGATGAATCTTACATTACAGAAAATCTATCATTAAAGTTCTCAACTAAATAAAGTGAGAGCAAATAGTGAGTAAATCATGTTAGCTGTAATTGTTGTAAGGGATCGATAGGTACCACATCGTCAACGTTGAAAGGTGTGTTAAGCTGACGTAACCACATTTCAGATTCAAGTTGAGACAGCTTAACACACCTAACGTTGAATGGTTTGACGGAGCTGAAGTTACAAAAGACCCTATCGTTAAACAACTTAACTAAAATATAGGAAAGCATCCTCGAAAATTTTGAGTAGTTATTTTCAACTGTGATTGTTGTAAGGGATGGACGAAAAGCATATCTTCGAGGTCGAATTCAGAGTGCAG
Organism: Neuroterus valhalla; assembly: GCA_011762715.2. Classification (NCBI taxonomy): domain Eukaryota; kingdom Metazoa; phylum Arthropoda; class Insecta; order Hymenoptera; family Cynipidae; genus Neuroterus; species Neuroterus valhalla. The sequence goes on along the minus strand of WSXT02187696.1, from coordinate 12,272 downwards.
TAATTGACGTGACATAGCACTTCCGGTTCCAGGCGATCTTTTGGAGTAGATCGAAAGGCTTGAAAGTTGCACTATAGACTAGCGTGCAAGCAGCTTGTATATATCTAGACAATAGAACAATATTACGAGGTAGGAGAATGCATTTTGCATTGTATTGGCCTGTCCGCTATCGCAGTTTCTCTGCGGGGTGTCATGAGAAAAAGGGGCAAGGATTAATCACGATGCGACCAAATCGCACTCGCCTTGTTCCCATTACGACTTACATTATATTTCGACCACAAAATCTGCAAAGATTGTTCCATTCTTTAACTCGAGGGAGAAACAACTCCTGAAAAATTGGGTTCAGCAGAAGTAAAGAAGTCCGGACCAAACTGGACTACCTTGGATTATCTCGAATTACAAACATTAAACTGTTCCACAATTAGATTGAAATTGGATTTCTTCTTAATATAGGTGTACCATGTCGGAATAAGAATGGATTATGTCGGAATACAAGTGGACAATGCTTAAATATAAGTGAATTATGTCGGAATACATGTGGACGATGTTTAAATAGAAGTGGATTATGTCAGAATTTACGTGGACAATGCCTAGACAGAAATGGATTATGTCGGAATGCACTTGAAGTATTTCTAAATACAGGTGGACTATGTCGGAATACAAACGGACTACTTCGGAATATAAGTGGAATACGTCGTAATACAAGTGGATTATTCTGGAATACAAGTGGATTATGTCGGAATACAGGTCAACATTGCCGGATAACAAGTGTATCATGCCCGAATACGAGTGAATTGTGGCAGAATGCCTGAATACAGTTGGAGCCGGTCGTAAAAAATGGATTATGTCGGAATACAAGTAGATTATGTCTAAATATAGATGTATTCTATCGGAATATAGGTGGATTATGTCGGAATACGAGTTGTTTATGCCAGAATATAAGTGGATTATGTAAGAATACAAGTGGATTATGTGAGGATGCAAGTGGATTATACAAGAATATAAGTGGATCATGCCGGAATACAGGTGGACAATGCCTAAATAGAAGTGGATTATGTCGGAATACAAGTAGATTATGTCTAAATATAGATGTATTCTATCGAAATATAGGTGGATTATGTCGGAATGCGAGTTGTTTATGCCAGAATATAAGTGGATTATGCCAGAATACAAGTGGATTATGTCAGAATATAAGTGGATTATACAAGAATATAAGTGGACCATGCCGGAATATAGGTGGACAATGCCGAAATAGAAGTGGATTCTTTCGGAATACACTTGGAGTATTTCTAAATACAGGTGGACTATGTCGGAATACAAGCAGACTACTTCAGAATACAAGTGGATAAGGTGGAATACAAGCTGATTATGCTGAAAAACAAGTGTATTATGCCTAGATACGAATGGATTGTGGCGGATGACAAGTGCATCATGCCTGAATATGAGTGGATTGTGGCAGATAACAAGTGTATTATGACTGAATACAAGTGGATTAGGCCAGGAAAAAATTGGATTATGGCGGAATAAAAGTGGACTATGTCGGAATACAAGTGGATTCTGTCTGAACATGGATAGATTATGTTGAAATATAGGTGGATGATGCCGGAATACAAGTGGATTATGCCAGAATACAGGTGTACTATTTAGGAATACAAGTGTATTATGTCGGATCACAAGTGCATTATGTCGGAGTACAATTGAACTACTTGCGAATATAAGTGGATTATGTCTTGATACAAGTGGATTATGTCTGAATATATATGGATTCTGTTCAAATATAAGTGGATTATGCCCGGATTCAAGTGGATTATACCAAATTATATGTGGATCATGCCGGAATACAGGTGGACAATGCCTAAATAGAAGTGGATTATGTCGGAATACATACGGTCTACTTCAGAATGCAAGTGGATTGTGTCTTAATACAAGTGGATTGTGTCTGAATATATATGGCTTCTGTTCAAATACAAGTGGATTATGCCCGAATGCAAGTGGATTATACCAAATTATAAGTGGATCATGCCGGAATACAGGTGGACAATGCCTAAATAGAAGTGGATTATGTCGGAATACATGCGGTCTACTTCAGAATGCAAGTGGATTATGTCTTAATACAAGTGGATTGTGTCTGAAGATATATGGCTTCTGTTCAAATACAAGTGGATTATGCCCGAATGCAAGTGGATTATACCAAATTATAAGTGGACCATGCCGGAATACAGGTGGCCAATGCCTAAATAGAAGTGGATTATGTCGGAATACATGCGTTCTACTTCAGAATGCAAGTGGATTATGTGGAATACAAGCTGATTATGTGGGAAAACAAGTGTATTATGCTTGAATACAAGGGGATTAGGTCAGAAAAAAGTGTATTATGACGGGAAAAGTGTATCATGTCGGAATACAAGTGGATTCTGTCTGAATATAGATGGATTATCTCGAAATGTAGGTGGATGGTGCCGGAATACAAGTGCACTATTTCGAGATATAAGTGAATTATGTCGGAGTACAAGTGGACTAATTGTGAATATAAGTGGATTATGTCGGAATACAAGTGGGCTATTTCAGAACACAATTGGATTCTGGCTGAATATAGATAGATCATGTCGAAATATAGGTGCATGATGCCGGAATACAACTGAATGGTGAATGCTGGAAAACAAGTAAAGTATGCAGGAAGAAGTGGATTTTGCCGGCGGTGGATGATGTAAGATTACAAGTAATAGGTTACTTGGGTGGAAAGTGGATTACACATATCACAGTGGACCACAAGTGGCTTACTTCGATCTACAGGCGGTATTAGACCAGATCACAAGTGGATTAGGCAGAATTACAAATGGATTTGACAAGTCAGAAGTAGATGGGGTAAGACTGCAAGTAGATTAGACTGGATTACAAGTGCATTAGGCCGGATTTCAAGTGGATTAAACTGGATTAAAATTAGATTAATCTAGAATAAAAGTGGACTTAACTGGATTATACGTAAATTGGACCAGATTAGGTATTGATGACCCGTAAATACAAGGGGATTGTAGCTGATTATAAGTGGATTAGATCATATTAAAATTTAATTACACATACATTAGACAGGATGAAACATTGGTTAGATCAGATTACAAGTGGATAAGACATGATGACAAGTGGAATAGATCGGATTAAACGTTGATTAGACCAGATCACGAGGGGCCTACACAAGATTATACGTGGATTAGACCGAATCGGATCACAAGCGGGTTAATCCACATTAACGTGGACCATCCCGCATTGCAAGTGAATTAGGGTCCATTGCAAGTGGATTAGTCGGATTAAAATTTTATTGGTCTACATAAACTTATTCTTAGGATACCCAGGATAATAAGTGGATTGTTCCAAACAAAAGGTAGATGACAATAGATTTTTCAGAAGGTCGATAGATATTGATTTGAGAAGTTGATAATAATAAATAAATAAAATAAATTATTAAAATAAATAATAAAATAATGGATAATGAATAATGAATGAATAAATAATAAATAAAATAATTTCATGAAATAAATAACTTACGTGCACCTACATTTTAAAACAATTTTCAGTGAAAATTTTGTAAAATATTTTTTAAATTATCCAACCAAACGTTTCCAAGTTGGTGAATAGATCAAATTCAGAATACTTTTTTTGACCAGTATCATCTCAAAACCAACCCAAGGAAATAAGTTCACTAAAAAAAAAAGGAATTAAATTGTGTTATCAATCGAAGAGAAGGGAAAAATGAGGATGGAATTCGAAGAGTTGATAACAGAAGCCTGCAGAATCCCTAGGAGATAAGGGATGCTGGGGCGTTGCCCTGACTACCATACTCCGTTTTACGTTTTCAATTACCTGTCCTGGTTGCCAACCTGCCACCATAAGGCTAGGTGTACCGGAAGTTGGGTCAATGAAACTTTAACTGTAACCAACTACTCCATTACCCAAACAAACTGGTTCCTGCTCACGTTCTATTTATAGAGAGTAAATAGACCTGAATAGAACAGGCAACTAAACCTTAATTAATTTTAGTTTAGCTGCTTCGTGAGCAATCTAGGATCTCGATTGAAGAGAAAAATGCTGCTCTATCAACCTTTTATCTAAATCGAGAATTGGGCTTCTGCTGATAAACTAGGTATAAAAAAGACAAAAAAAAGTTCCACACTTCAGGGATAAGAGGATTTCTGATCCTAAACTCCTACCTTACTGATATTGAAACTGTTTCAATGATGTAGTGGTTCTTGTCCGTGCTGAGTATCTAGAATTTTTTCTACAGTAATGGGAACTAACCAGTTATTTTCAACTAGTTACTTGTTTTGATAACGATAGTGGTAACGAAGTTACTTTTGCAAATAAGTAATAAATTTGTAACTAATTTAATTTGATTCAATAGAAGAGTAAGATGACTTCTAGTCCTGAATTCCTACTTCACCGACATCGAGACATATTCAGAGCTTAAGTGGTTTTTGTCCGTGCTGAGCTTCTAGAGTGTTCTCGGAAGTAATGCGAAATAATTCCGTTCGAATTGTTACTTGTTTAAGAAACGATGGTAATAACAAAGTTACTTTTGAAAGAAGGTAACGAATTGGTATTCGGTTATTTTTGTGCCAATAGATGAATGAGGGAGCTACCGAACCTACTTTCGTACTTTACTAACATTAAGACTGTTCCACAGATCCAGTTGTTTGTGTCTGTGCTAAGTTTCTAAAATGTTCTTGAAATTAATGGAAAATATATAGTTCCTTTGGAGTAATTACTTGTTAAGTTAACGATCGTGGTGACGATTTTTTTTCTGTAAATAAGTAACGAATGGGTGACTCATTAGAGATGTTCCAGTAGATAAATAAGAGGATTTCTGATTCTGAATACCTACATTACCGACATCTAGACAGTTTGTATGCTGTACTGGTTCGTGTCCGTGCTAAAACAGCAATAGGAACTAAGTAGATCTTATCAACTAGCTACTTGTTCTGATAACGATTGTGGCTACGAAGTTAATTTTGCAAATAAGTAACGAATTGGTAACTTATTGCATTTATTTCAGTGAATAAGTGAGGGAATCACTAATCCTGAATTCCTACCTCCCCGATATCAAGACAGTTTCACAGATAGAGTGGTTCGTGTCCGTGCTAAGTTTCTAGAATTTCTGAACAGCAATAGGAAATATATAGTTCCTTCCTTGTGGTAACGATCGTGGTGACGAAATTGTTTTCGTGAATCAGAGACGCATTGGTAACTGATTACAGTTGTTCCAGTAGATAAATAAGGGGATTTCTAATCCTACTAATCCGTGTCACAGATTTAGTGGTTCGTGTCCGTGCTAAGTTTCTAGAACTTTCTTGAAGCAATGGGAACTTACTAGGTCTTTCCAACTAATTACTTGATTTGATAACAATAGTGGCAACGGAGTAACTTTTGCAAATAGTTAATAAATTGGTAACAAATTTGCTTCAATAGAAGCCTGAGGGGATTTTTAATCCTGAATTCCTACCTCACCGACTTCGAGACTTTTTGAAAGCCTAAGTGGTTCGTGTCCGCGCTAAGTGTCAAGAAAGTTTTTGACAGTGATTGGAACTAAGTAGTTCCATTCAACTGGTTACTTCAACTAGTTTCTTCTTTTGGTAACTCTAGTAGAAACAACGCGAATTTCGTAAATACGCAACGAATGATTATCAATTAAAATTTTGTTTAATAACAGTAACTAGAAAAATTTTTATATTTTTACTGACTTTTGAAACGTAGTTCCCAAGTCTTTCTACGAAATTAATTGATTTCATTTCTATTACAACTAATTTTTCAGTTCCACTGAAATAGGTAATTATTTTGTGTAAAATTAAAAAATTTGGCTATAAAATATCAATGATAATATTTTAAATTATTATTAGAGGATTTTGAGTTTTATTGGGAATTTGAAAATGAGGTTTTAATAAAATTTTATTCTTCATTTAGTCATTGACTCTTTTATTGAAAAACCAATTTCAAGAATCTGGTTCTTCATTTTCTCTCATGAGTAAAAATTTTACTGATTTGTTGAAAATTAGTTTTTTGGTTAGATTCAAATGTTTTTCCTTTAAAACTAGAATCGTCTTTTTTTTCGAAATATTAATCCAATATTTATCGTTGAAAATAAACTATTTACCAATGAGAGTTCAACTGTTCTAATTCTGAGTGACAATAATTAGTTATAGATTTGAGCTATAGATTCAACCTTACGAGAACGAATTTCTTGAAAATTCTTTTTTTTTGGGGGGTTCTAAATTAACTTCTCCAACCTTAAATTCAAGTATGCTTCGTTTTGCTTGTAAAATTATTTTCTTGATTTCAAAATTCAACTTTTTGTTCAATAAATAAATAATTTCGTTGAATGGTCGTCTTCCTTGGTAGAAAATCAATTTTTCTTTATTTCAAAACTAAAAATCTTTGTTGAAGTCACCCTTTATTATTTGAATTTTTTTATTTCGAAATGAAATCCAACTATTTTGTCAAAAATTCAACAATTCTACATAAAATTTTATTTAATTCGAAAACGCATCTCATTAGTTGAGAAAACAGCTATCTTTATTTAAAAAGTCGAATTTTTTGGTTTAAAAATTTTTTGTACTGTTCAAAACGCAAGATTTTTCTATCAAAATTTCTTATTTTCGATTAATAATTCAACTTTCCTGCTGATAATTTGGTTGCATACATTTTTTTCTTGTTAGAAAATTTTTTTAACATTCTAGAAACTTAGCAGGGACACAAACCACTGAATCTGTAGAAAAGGCTCAACTTTGATAAACTGGAATGAGGGTTGGGAACCCCTCACTAATTTGCTAAATAAAATTTAATCAATTGACAATGCAATACTTATTTGCAAAAATACATTGGTTACGACTATCATTACCAAAACGCCACTAATCAGCCACCGAATCTGTAAAACCAGCCACTAAATCTGTAAAAGGGTCTCCTTGTCGGTAAATTGGGCATGTAGGATTGGAAGCCGTCCAACTCATTTACTGGGACAAAAGTTTTCAGTTACCATTTCGTTACTTATTTACAAAAGTACCTAGGCTATTATTATCGTTACAAAAACAAGTAACGAGTAGAAAGAAACAGTTCAGTTTTCATTTTTGTTGAGAACATTCAAGAAACTTAGCACGGACACGAATCACTAAATCTGTGGAACACTCTTGGTGTCGATAAAGTAGGAACGTAGAATTGGGAACCCTCTCAATCGTCTAATGAAACAAATATAATCATTTACCAATTCTTTCTTTATTTACAAAACTAACTTCGGTACCACTATAGTTATCAAAACAAGTATCGGGTTCGGATCCCACAGAAGTGGGAAAGAATCCATTTTTTCAAAGAAAATTGTATTAAATTTCTCGAATGAAAATTTTCAGTCTGGTCTGAATGGCATTGAAATCATTTCAAAAAATTGTATGTTAAATGGGCCAGTGCAGTGAATTCCTGATTTTTGGAATTTCTAGAAACTAAGCACGGACACGAACCACTAAATCAGTGGAACAGTCCTGATGTCGATAATGTAGAACTGTAGGATTGGGAACCCTCTCAATCGTCTACTAAAAGAAATATAATCATTTACCAATTCGTTCTTCATTAAAAAAAAAACTAACTGCGTTACAACTATCGTTATCAACACGAGTCTCGGGTTCGGAACCCACAAAATTGGATTAGAATCCATTATTTTATAGAAAATTGTATTGAATTTCTCGAATAAAAAATTTCCATCTAGTCTGAATGACGTTCAAGTTATTTCAAATTCGTATTAGTTAAATGGACAATGCAGAAGGATTTCTGATTTGCGAAAGTTCTAGAAACTTAACATGGAAACGAACCACTAAGTCTATGGAATAGTCTTGATGTCGATAAAGTAGGAATGTAGGATTGGAAACCCTCTCAATCGTCTACTAAAAGAAATGTAATCATTTACCAATTCTTTCTTTATTCACAAAACTAACTTTGTTACAACTATTGTTACCTAAACAAGTTTTGGGTTCGGATCCCACAGAAGCGGATTGAAATCCATTATTCAACAGAAAGTGCATTGAATTCTTCAAAACAAAAATTTCAATCTAGCCTGAATGACGTTAAAATTATTTGAAAAACTGAATTAGTCAAATGGGCCAGTGCAGTTTATTCCTGATTTGCGAAAATTCTAGAAACTTAGCAGGGACAAGAACCACTGAATTTGTGGAACAGTCTTGATGCCGATAAAGTAGGAATGCAGGATTGGAAACTCCCTCAATATTCTACTGAAACAAATATAATGATTTACCCATTCTTTCTTTATTTACAAAACTAACTTCGTTACAATTATCGTAACCTAGACAACCTCGGGTTTGGATTCCACAGAAATGGATTGGAATCCATTATTTCACAGGAAATTGTATTGAATTTCTCGAATAAAAACAATCTGATCTAAATGGCGTTGAAAATTCAAAAATTCAAAAATTGTATAAGGTAAATGGGCAAGTGCAGTGGATTCCTGATTTGCAAAAATTCTAGAAAGTTAGCACGGACACGAACCACTGAATCTGTAAAACAGTCTCGATGTCAATAAAGTAGGGATGTTGGATCGGGAACCTTCTCAATCGTCTACTAAAATAAATATAATCAGTTATCAATTCGTTCTTCATTTACAAAATTAACTTTGTTACGACTACTGTTGCCAAAACAAGTCTTGGGTTCAGAACCCACAAAAGTGGATTGGAATCTATAATCCCACAAAAAATTGTATTGAATTTCTCGGATGAAAAATTTCCATCTGGTCTAAATGACAACAAAATTATTTTAAAATCCATATAAGTTATATGGACCAGTACAGTAGATTCCTGATTTGCGAAAATTGTAGAAACTTAGCACGGACAGGAACCACTAAGTCTATGGAACAGTCTTGATGTCGATAAAGCAGGAATGTAGGATTTGAAATCCTCTCAACCGTCTGCTACAACGAATATAATCAGTTACCCATTCATTATTTATTTACATAACTAACTGCGTTACAACTATCGCAACCTAGACAACCTCGGGTTCGGATTCCACAGAAATGGATTGGAATCGATTATTTCACAGGAAATTGTATTGAATTTCTCGAATGAAAAATTTCCATCTGCTCAGAATGACGTTAAAATTATTTAAAAATCTAGATTAGTCAATTGGGCCAGTACGGTGGATTCCTGATTTGCAAGAATTCTAGAAACTTAGCACGTACACGAACCACTAAATCTGTGAATCAGTCTTGATGTCGATAAAGAGGGAATAAAGGATTGGAAATCCTCTCAATCGTCTACTAAAACAAATATAATCAGTAATCAATTCGTTATTTACTGACATAACTAACTCTGTCACAACTTTCTTTCACAAAACAAGTCTCGGGATCGGAAACCACAGAAGTTGGAAGGAACCCATTCTTTCACAGAAAATTGCATTGAATTTCTTGAATGAAAATTTTATCCTGGTCTGAATGGCGTTGAAATTATTTCAAAAAATTGTATTAGTTAAATGGGCCAGAGCAGTGGATTCCTGATTTTCGAAAATTCTAGAAACTTTGCAGGAACACGAACCACTAAATCTGTGGAACAGTTTTGTTGCCGATAAAGTACGAATGCAGGATTGGAAACTCTCTCAATCTTCTACTAAAACAAATATAATCATTAACTGATTCTTTCTTCATTTACAAAACTAACTTCGTTACAATTATCGTTACCTAAATAAGTCTCGGGTTCAGATCCCACAGAAGTGGGGAGGAATCCAGTTTTTCACAGAAAATTGCATTGAATTTCTCAAATGAAAAATTTCAATCTGATCTGAATGGCGTTAAAATGATTTCAAAAATTGTATAAGTTGAATGAGCGAGAGCAGTGGATTCCTGATTTTCGAAAATTCTAGAAACTTAGCAGGGACACGAACCACTAAATCTGTGGAACAGTCTTGATGTAGATAAAGTAGTAATCCAGGATTGGGAACCCTCTCCATCGTCTACTAAAACAAATATCATCAGTTAGCCATTCGTTCTTCATTTACAAAACTAACTGCGTTACAACTATCATTACCTAAACAAGTCTCGAGTTCGGATCCCACAAAAGTGGATTAGAATCCGTTATTTTACAGAGAGTGTATTGAGTTTTTTGAATGAAAAATTTTCATCTCGTCTGAATGCCATTGGAATTATTTCAAAAATTGTTTCAATCAAATGGACAGTGCAAAAGGATATCTGATTTGCGAAAATTCTAGAAACTTAGCACGGACACGAACCACTAAATCTGTCGGACGGCCTCGATGTCGGTAAAGCAGGAATTAACGATGAGAAGCCCCCTTGCTCATTCACTTATATCATTCGAGTTACAAGCCTCTTAGTAAAAAGTGATTGAGCGCCCAAGAAATAATTAGGTCCCTTAATTAAAATTTGATCTAAGGAATGCAGGAACTGATTGGCATGGTTGAGGATCGGATAGAGGAAGATAGAGTATAATCCATAGCATGACCGCCAAAATCGATTAATTGAATCAAACGCGTATACAGCACGTGCAGCTTTCATGAGTCGATGACGTGCTTGTTCCGAGTCAATTAAAGGTTCATTAAGCTACCCTGTGTGTCACGAGTGTCCTGTGGCTAAACACTATTTGAATTCTAGAGGTTTATCACAAATTGAATTTAAAGTCCCTTCCAATCAATTTTTTAATTGTTAACTAAAATCTTCATCTTATCCGAAAATATTTTTTATATCATCCAAGAGGTGTTAAAATTATTCTTATTGTACTTTGAGGATCTAGGAGAACGTTTTGGAGTTGCAAAGTACCTCATTAGTTCTCTATTGTACTTTCATGTCTCAAATGATTTGAGCTGCAATGGGCCACATTTGTACTCAAATTTTACAGTTTTATTTTGTATTTTACACTTGTAGAAGTACTTGTAGTACTTTTAGAACTCAAATAAATATTATGGAGTCGGATAGGGTACTTATTGAGCCTAAAGGAATTTGAGGCGAGTTTCAGAGTTGGAAAATGACTCTTTTGTACTTTCAGGACTTAAATGTTTTGAGTTGGAATGGGACTCAATTATTGCACTCTTATTTTCCAGAAAATGAATGGTACTTTATACTTGTAGGACTTGAGTGTTTTATGAGAGGTGCTTGATTGAAATTTTAGAATACAGATAAATGTTTTGCAGCTGGATATTGTACTCATTTTACCTGTAGGAATTGGACAAATTTTACTTTTAGAGTTAGACAGGGGCTCAAGTGTACTCTCAGAGTAATTTAGACCTTAGAATAAGATTTTGGAGCAAGAAGGGGCATTAAGCAACTTGTAGATAATAAATAACATGTTTCAGAGATGAAAAAAACAACTCAATTGTACTTTTGGAGTTGGAGGGCGACTCAATCGTACTTATAGAATTTGAATCCAATTTTTTTAAATACATGGAGTACTAAATGCACCTGTAGGAGTAAGATACAAGTTATACAGTTACAGAATATCTCCATCAAACTTTCAGAGTTCTAACATAACTCGATTGTACTTTTAGAGTTGTGAAATAACTCAGATGTACTTTTAGAGTTAAGAAATAACTCGATTGTACTTTTAAAGTTGTGAAATAACTCGATTGTACTCTAAGAGTTGTGAAATAACTCGATTGTACTTTTAGAGTTGTGAAATTACTCGATTGTACTTTTAGAGTTGTGAAATGACTCGATTGTGCTTATGGTGTTGTAAAATAACTCGATTGTGCTTAGAGAGTTGTGAAATTACTCGATTGTACTTTTAGAGTTGTGAAATAAGTCGATTGTGCTTTCAGAGTTGTGAAATAACTTAATTATACTCTAAGAGCTGTGAAATAACTCGATTGTACTTTTAAAGTTGTGAAATAACTCGATGGTGCTTTTAGAGTTGTGAAATAACTTGAGTATGCTTTGAGAGTTGTGAAATAACTCGATTGTGCTTTTAGAGTTGTGGAATAACTTAATTATACTTTAAGAGCTGCGAAATAACTCGATTGTACTTTTAAAGTTGTGAAATAACTCGATTGTGCTTATGGTGTTGTAAAATAACTCGATTGTGCTTATAGATGTGAAATTACTCGATTGTGCTTATAGAGTTGTGAAATAACTCGATTGTGCTTTTAGAGTTGTAAAATAACTTGAGTATGCTTTGAGAGTTGTGAAATAACTCGATTGTGCTTTTAGAGTTATGAAATAACTTAATTATACTTTAAGAGCTGTGAAATAACTCGATTGTAATTTTAAAGTTGTGAAATAACTCGATTGT
>WSXT02187674.1:0-20262 GCA_011762715.2 Neuroterus valhalla | reverse complement strand
GTCAAGTTTTTTACATTCTGACCTTCTGGTGACCCAGAAGCTGATATAGTAGAGGTCTATGGACATCGAATTCGAAAATAGCGACTCCAAAAACCTATGTATGATTTTTTCTGTATTCTTTTAATCGAATTTTTTACAGTTTGACCTCCAAATGCCCTCGAATCTGATATGATGGAGGTCATCGGACCTCAGATTCAAAATCAGCGAAACAAAAAACCTACGTATGTATTTTTGTGTATTTTTCGCAGTTTGACCTTCAGATGATCTCGAATCTGATATGACGGAGGTCAACGGACCTCGGATTCAAAATCAGCGAACCCAAAAACCTATGTATGTATTTTTCTGAATTTTCCTTTCAGATTTTCTACAGTTCGACCTCCATATGCCCATGAATATGATATGATGGAGGTCAACGGACCTCGGATTCAAAATAGGCGAACTTGAAAACCTGGGTATGTATTTTTCTGGATTTTTCGCAGTTTGCCTCTTAAATGACCTTGAATCTGATACGATGAAGTCAACGGGCCTCGGATCCAAAATCAGCGTAACCAAATATCTATGTATGTATTTTTCTGAATCTTTCTATTTGATTTTCTACAGTTTGACCTCCATCTGCCCTTGAATCTGATATGATCAAGTTCAGCGGATCTCGGATTCATAATCAGCGAACCCAAAAACCGACGTATGTATTTTTATGTATTTTTCGCAGTTTCAACTTCAATTACCTTGAATCTGATATGATGGAGGTCAACGGACCTAGGATTCAAAATCAGCGAACCCAAAAATCTATGTATGTATTTTCCTGAATTTTTTAAATCAGATTTTCTACAGTTTGACCTCCATATGCCTTTATGTCTGACATGATGGAGGTCAACGGACCTCGGATTCAAAATCAGCGAACAAAAGAACCTTTATTCATATTTTTCTCTTTTTTTATTGTTTTTTTTCTCAAACACTGCATAGAAGCGGTAAAGTTTTGACTTTTTTGGAATTGATTTCTTATTGTTAGTAGATACTGTAGGAATTTTTTTTTAATTTTTGGGGACAAATCAAAATCTGGCCAACAACCGGCCTTAGAGACTCTCCCACTCTATCATTAATGTTTGAAATTCCTCGTGTTGCCTGAAAGTTGAACTTCCTTGTTGAAAATTCGTTTTTCTTCATGTTGAAAATTAGGAAATGTATTTTGTTGAGAATTCTTCTTTGTTTAGTTAATCCAATTAAACCCAAACTGGATTGACAGAGGTTGATAGAAAATGCAACAGTTTCGTTACAAAGGTAATTCTTCAGTTATTTTAAAAATATATCTACTATTATATTTTATTTTGTTGAAACTTTATTCCTTCTGATTACAAGTTCTACATTTTTTATTACAACGGACTTCTTTTTATTTGCAATTGAAATCTTGTTGAACATAGAATGCACTATTATATTTTTACGTTAAGAATTCATCTTTTCTTGATAAAAATTATAATTTCCGCTTGAATCACTAGTTTTTTAGAATGAAAATTCGACGATCTGGATAAAAGTCCAAGTACTTTGATGAAAATGTAATCTTCAGTTGAAGAATAATTATTCAGTGAAACATTTATCTCTTTAGTTCAATAATTATTGATTCTATTTTTGGTTAAAAATTGATTTTTTTCAGGAGGAAATCCACGTTTTCGTTGAAAATTCCTATTTTTCCTGTTTTTTTTTCACTTGAATTCAAATTAAATAATAAGAGCATACTGAGAATATACGATAACTTTTTGTTGAAAGTACTTCATTAAAATTTTTTTGGTTGAAAAGTCTATAATTACGTTTTTTCTCGAAACTTCATCTTTTTTGGTTGAGAATAGCTTTTGTCCTGCCTAAAAAATGGTAGAAATAATAATTAGGTACTAAGATACATCACTCTTCAGTGTAAATCAAAAAAACATGCATCTCAAAGTAAATTTCATTTTTTCGTTTGTTACAATCTTTCTTAGATTACATCTACGACTTATCAATAATTGACAAAATTTTCTCTCGAAATGCAGTACTTTGCGAGTGAGCTGGAATATTCAAGTTTTTCTTTTTGTATATGAATCAATAACTCTTGCTTTTTCCATCGGAAAATTGCAAATGGAGTCTGTTTATGTGAACTTCTTAGAAGTGAATTTTCTCAAAAACCACACTTTCAAAAACTTACAATCTTTTCGGAAACAACGTAGGGTAAAAAAAGTTTAAAATAGAAGTTCCAAAAAAAAAGGTTCTGCGAATAATACCTCATTCTCTTATTTTTTGATATCTTGCATCGTTCACTGAAAACAATACAAAATTCTATGAACAAAATGTTCACGACCTGAAAAATAGTTTAGTCTACGTAACACTGATAGAATGACAAATATGAACAAAATGAGAAAGGTGGAGGTGTCCACAAATTTTTCTCCATTTTCTGCACAAAATTTTGAAAACACGAGGAGGAAATCTTTTCAAAAACCCCACCTCTTTTATATTTTCAAATATTTAAAAAAAGACTCTGGTAATATAAAAATGAAGTCTGTCAGTTGTATGCATTGCAAATCATGTTTGAGGGCAGGATTTTCTTCGTAGCATTTTTTATCTTCTCTTAAATAATGCTTGATGTCATAAAAGACCATGAATATTGTATGTGTTGTAGAGTTCCCATTGCTATGGGATGTTTTATCGCAATAGTTTTCTGTGCTTTCATTGTTCTCGGTTTTGAAATGACATTGTTACATTCTCATGATTATGAGAAGGTATTGGTTTAATGTCAGAATCGACATTCGTGGAATTAACAAAAAATTCACGTTTTGAGATCCCCTGAGTCCAAAAAAACAGGTTTTAAGTTGGCGTCTCTCTGCCTGTTGCCGCCATCGTTGTCGTTGTTATTGTTGTCGTCGTGGTCGCTGTTGTCGTCGACGTCGTTATCGTTGTCGTTGTCGTCGATGCTGTCGTCGTCGTCGTTCTTTGCCGTTGTAGTTGTCGTCGTTGATGCCGTCATCGGCATCGTTGTTATTGTTGTTGTCGTCGACGTCGTTGTCGTTGTTATTGTTGTTGTTGTCATCGTCGTCGTCTTCGTCGTCATCGTTGTTATGGTTGTCGTCGTCATCGTCGTCATTGTTATTGTTATCGTCGTCGTCGTCGTTGTTATTGTTGTTGTCGTCGTCGTTGCTGTCGTCGTTATCGTTGTAGTTGTAGTTGTCGTCGTTGCTGTCATCGTCGTCGTCGTTGTTGTTCTGGTTGTTATTGTTTTCGTTGTAGTTGTCATCGTCGTCGTTGCTGTCGTCGTCGTCGTTGTTGTTATTATTATTGTTATTGTTGTCTTCGTCGTCATCGTTGTCGTTGTAGTTATCGTAGTTGATGTCGTCGTCGTTGTTGTTGCTGTTGTTTTTGTTATTGTTATTGTTGTCTTCGCCGCCATCGTTGTCGTTGTAGTTATCGTCGTTGCTGTCATCGTCGTCATGGTCGTCGTCGTTGTTGTTGTTCTTGTTGTTATTGTTGTCGTTATTGTATTCGTTGTAGTTGTCATCGTCGTCGTTGCTGTCATCGTCTTCGTCGTTGTTGTTGTTGTTCTTGTTGTTATTTTGTTATTGTTGTCGTTATTGTATTCGTTGTAGTTGTCATCGTCGTCGTTGCTGTCGTCGTCGTTGTTTTTGTTGTTATTATTATTGTTATTGTTGTCTTCGTCGACATCGTTGTCGTTGTAGTTATCGTCGTTGCTGTCGTCGTCGTCGTTGTTGTTGTAATTGTTATTGTTATTGTTTTCTTCGCCGTCATCGTTGTCGTTGTAGTTATCGTCGTTGCTGCCATCGTCGTCGTCGTCGTTGTTGTTATTTTTGTCGTTATCGTATTCGTTGTAGTTGTCATCGTCGTCGTTGCTGTCGTCGTCGTTGTCGTCTGTACACCGCACAACTTTCAAAAGACTGATCGGATTGGAATTATCCTCAAGCATATAGTTTGAAGGCCCGAGAAGAAAGGTCGAGTTCATTAATCAGCCTTTTTCGGAACAACGGGTATGGTTTTGCCCATATAAATAGAATACTAAAAGATTAAAATTTCCATTTTCCGATCAGCCCATGGGAGATACGAGCAAAAATTATGATACACAAATTTCGATCATTTTTCGTTAGAATACGTGGTTTTGTTTAGTTTGCGAAAATAATACAAGAATGAAAAGTCCATTTTGTGACAAAACGGTATGGGACAGGAAAAAATGTTCAGCAATAAAATTGCCTACTTGAGAAAGGTCTATAAATTTTATGCCAACTATATTTTCATAGGCCGCGTAGTTTTTGTTTTATTCGCAAGAAGAATATTAAAAAGAAAAAAAAAATCAATTTTGTGGTCAAACTGTACGAGATAAGAAAAAAAGTTTGGATCATGAAATTTTTCACTTTTAAAATATTCACAAATTTGTTCTGAGCCATTCTTTTATTGGACGAGTAGTTTTTTTTTATTGGAGAAAATAATTTTCAAAAGAAATCTATTTCGCGGATAACTGTATAAGATCAGAAAAAATATTTGGAATCAAAATGGTTTAGTTTGGAAAGATCTACTAATTTTTCTAAGTATTTTCTTTTGAGAAGCATAGTTTTTGTTCTAATCGTGAAAAACAACATTCCAGACCAAAAAAGTCAAGTTACCACTAAAGGTATACGATACGAGAAAAATGATACAATGAAAAATTTCTTATTTCAAAAAGATATATAAATTGTGATATTTGCAAAAACAAGACGATTGAAATTTTTTTTCTTTTCAATTTCAATGCTCATTATAATTAGTTATATTATAACAAATATTGAAATAATCATGACAAATGGCGGAGTACAAATACCGATCGCGTGGCGCGTCGTAAATGCATGACCAAGCGCAAAGTGCGAGATTTGACAGACGTGCGCCGTAGGCGCGCTCAAATTCGCGAGCCGCGCGCGCAGCATACGATGAGAATATGCTAAGGCAGTTTACTAAGAACGAAACTTAGGAAAAGTGTCAGAAATATCTAAATTGGATTTGGGCTAGTCTATCTTAAGTTATCATAAATTTGCCTGTGAGAATACTTTAAATTACAGAAAATTTTCATTTTCTGGAAATTGATAGAAATATTCGAATTCGCATTTTGGGTGATTAATGGTAAGTTACCATATTTTCGTGTGAAATTACCATGAATGACCGAATATTTCCAAAAATGTCCGGAAATCCATAGAAATTTATAAATTGAATTCTAGGTAATTAATCTGAAGTTACCATGAATTGCCTCTAAAATTAGTATAAGTTGCCAAAAAAAATTCCTGTAAAATTATCATGAATGACCGAAAATTTCCAGGAATTTCTGGAAATTCATAGAAATTTGCAAATCGAATTCCGAACTTCTAAACTTCTCGAGGATCATGCTTCCTTTTTTCGAAATCCAATATGGGCTGAAATCATGACTGTATTTCGAGAAATGTCTGAATTCTTCCATTTGTTATGAAAAATGTCGCATACGCCAAGGGGGGGAGGGAATTTTTGGACTTGTGTCTCTCTTCCCCCCCCCCCCCCCCCAGGTGCATAATATACTATTGTATGTTCATTCAGTCAATAAATGATTCATGTTGTTTTAATTGCTTACTAATAATTTTTGGTTGCATGATTATGCAAAATAACTTGAAATATTGCGCAAATATCGTTAAATTTCCATCTTACTTTGGAGCGTCAAAGTAGGATAAAACATTGCATTGGAATAGCCTTTACTTTAAAGCCTTAGTCCTTCCAAATTTTTCCGGGTTTCACAAAAGCACTTGGTTACTACGCGTCTCGACTAGTTAAAACTAGTTCTGACAAATAATTGTATTTTCACGCCCTAACTAGTTAGAACAACTTTGGATTGATTTTGAGTATAAATGGTAAAATATATAATGGGACATAAGGTAATAGGGCAACATTTGGAAAGTATGGCGATGGAAATCTATAAGAAAAGATTATTATCGAGTATATGAGGAAAGACGTGGCAAGACCTAATTCAGTTTCGATTTATCAGATCTTATTTGATAAATCAATTCAGTGTTTCAAATAATTAAGGAACAAATTTTGTCTTACCTTCACTTTCTTATCGATTTCCGGTCTCTCAAGAAAGTGCATTGTTTGGTGCGTCGTGACCTGTAGAGGGGGAGTCGGTGGAGACTCAGGGTCAAAGTTCAGGTCCTGATCGATCCCGCGGAGGTAGCCCCCCACGGAGGAACCTCCCCTTGAACTGCCCGACATTGTCATCTGATAGTAAGGTTTTATCTCGTGACCACCCTCTTCATCAGGGGATCCCGCGCCCCCGAAGTTGTCCTCATCTTCGCCCGCGCTTTCTGCAACAGAATACCTAATTAAAATTCATATTGTTTATGACCTTACTCCATAAACAAAATAAGAGAAGCACATAAGTTTTAATATCAACGTGAGTTTTTCTTTTCTACTCGTGAACCCCTTTCTTTGAATGAAGCTTGCCGAGCACTAAAGAAATTAAACACTCTCTCCTTGCATTCGAAGATTTATTGATCAAATTTTCCCTACAAGTCCCACTACGAAGTTCCAGTAATTATTATTTGAGGACAAAAAATTATTGCGAAAAAATTGCTCAGAAATCTCGCACTTATATTATTGTTGAAAACTTAATTGGCTTTCGGATGACTTGACATTGCTACACTTATCAAAATCTAAATTAAAAAATGATATTAGAAATAAAATTTTAAGTTGTTAACTACTCCTGATTTAATTTTCGATCAATATGATGGCAAAATATTTATTTTTCTCACAAATACAAATCTTAAACTATAAAGTTTGACGAGAGACTGATACAACCTGCAACTTATGGCAATTGAATGAAAGCCAAGAATCAAACGGCTGAATTTGGACAAACACCTTCGGAAATACCTATCAATATAGAAACTTGAAGCAGAAAGAGTATTTTTTTCCATCTTTCGTCTCTTTTTCTTTTTCTCTCGGCTGCGTCTACTTGTCCCGAAACGACCAACCAAATTTTCATTTTTCGCTAGTCATTCCGAATTTCGGGAATTCCAGTAAACATGAGCAGTTACTGTTCACACGGTCACTGTTACTGCGCTCACCGTAATAGCTACGAATGAAAAACGGATTGTAGATAAACCGTGACTGCTACTGCCAGCGACGGGACTATTCCGGCCACACCGTAACAGTTACTGCGCGCTACCTAAAAACATTTTGCAGTAACCGTTGCTCTGCTTACAGTAATAGTTACTGCTAATACCTGAATTGCTCTGGCGAGCGCAGTAGTAGTAGCGCAATGAAATTTGATGAGTAGTGCAACGAAATTTGATGCCTCATCGCTGACGAAATTTTAGCTCCACCAAAATCTAAAGGTTTTCTATTTAAACTTTTACCTTGCACATTATCCATTGAGTTTAATACATATCTTGAGAAACTACATAAATTGGAGGTGAGGATCGGCTGATCGTGGTTCCGGGTTTCGAGCTTAAACTTGAAGACTTTTGAGGTTAGTTTCGTACATAATTCTATTTAGGTTCGTAAATTATTTTATCAATACGATCAATACATAAATTGGCAATACTGATATATATTTTAAGAAACTAGTTCCCGAAAAAGTAATAGAGAGTATCGTTTATTGTTTATTCACCAAATGTATGTATCAACAAAAACTGAAATCGCCCTGCTTGAAGGGTTCCATAGAAAACCATTGACGGATGAAGCCACATTTTTATTTATAAAAATCTTTTGATGGGGAAATTTCTCCACATATCCTACTGCTGTAAATTGACTTATCATCGCTGACAAAATTTAAGTCCCAATGAAATTTAATGGTTCACTTTTTTTTACTTGACTTGGCATTTCTTTACTTTTCGCCTCACAAACTATATTAATTTTTCCTTAATTGTTGCTTCACATCCAAATTCGCCAGATAAAGTTCACTTCCTCCGTCTGGTCTTAAGCAGGTTATTAATTTTTTCCCAGTAATTATTATTCATATTCATTTTATTTTTATTTATTTTAAACCTTCAGCGTTTAGTGAGCAAACTGCTCCTATGAGATTAGTTTTCAATTATTCCTATACAATATTCGCATGTAAGTATCCTTAAATAAATTAAAAAAAATAATACTTAATAGATAAGCAACGTAGGTAAAGCAAAAAAATGCGCGTACAGTGCAGGCAGCAAAGGTTTATGTGAACGCAGTAACAGTTACTGTTTATCTTATACTTGGGAATCGCGCGTAGCAGTTACGGGGTTGGCAGTAACGGTTACGAACTTACGGTTTACTTCTCTCCGTGTACTATCATCATTCGGGAAGGAGGTGTCACCGACACTATCTCTATGACCAGTCATAGGGGTGACTTTCCGCCCCCACCAGCGTTGACTTCCACCCCCTATGGGACTTGAAAATGGGGATGGTGTCTATGACCTACTTTATGTGAGAAATTTTTCCTTATGGCATAAAGATTGAATAAGTTGGTCGAATTTTTTTTTTTTTTTTGACTGAGGAATCTTTTCTGGTCTGCAAGTCTAAATTTACTTGATAATCTCTCTCCTCGGTTGAAAATTAACCTATTTCATTAAAAGTTCAACAGTTTTGTTGGAAGTTCATCCTTTTTGGATGGAAATTTTATTACTTGGTTCAGATTTCGTCTTTTTGGTTCAAAAATTCATAATTATTTGTCAAAAATGCAACTGTTTGGACAATAGTTCTTATTTTTTAGATGAAAAATTAACAATTTGGTTAAAAATATAACAGTTCCGTAGAAAATTGGTCTTTGTGGCCTTGAAATGCAGCTTTTTGGTTATTAATTATTCTGTTTAGGTTTAGGATTTAACTATTTTATAGAAAAATTTGTATTAAAAAAACATTTTTCATAGGAATTAGTCTTTTTAATATAAAACTAAATAAATTGGTTGAATGTTCTCTTTTTTGATAGAAAATTCAATTGTTTAGTTGAAAATGGATCTATTTTGTTACATATGCAACATTTTCACTTGGGGTATTAGTCATTCAAGCATTTCAAATTAAATTTAATATATTGTTATATACCGTATTAAAAATACTATTACAGTCAACTGATTTCCATTTTTAAATTCGACTGATCATAATCTTCTAGTACTCTTAAATAATTTTGTTGAGATCAAAATGTTTTATGGTGGTCTCAATTTACAACTGCGTTCTCACAAAATTCAAAAGGATTTCGAAATTCCCAGGATTCAGCTTGCAGCGGATCTTCGCAACATTACAGTGGGAGAGAGGAGCAGCTAACTAATCAGAAGGTCCGACTCTTCCCACTTGTACGCGCGCGAGATTCTTTGAGAGTTATTCTAACGGCGATAAATGATAGTTATTAAGCAAACAATGTAGCAAAGATAAAAATACTGAGTATAAAAAAGACTAGCAGTGGTTTTCCTAATTTTTGTCCATAAGAAAGGAGTAAAATTAATATTAAATACGTTATCTTTGGGATGACTAGCCAAATGGTGAAAAAGGCTAGTGGTCCCGAATTTCCGGACGACGAGACACTTCGTTCTTTCTCAGAAAAACACGAAACAAAACAATTCGAAATATCTACCAACGTTCTGGTGTTCTCCCAACACCCTTATCAAGGTAAAAATTCTCTCAGCAGGTCAGGACCCAAGAGAAACCCAAGCTGCTCTCTACCTAAATTTAGTGGAGTTTGTTTTGTGTTTTCTGGGAAAAAAGAAAGAAATATAGGAAGAAAAAAAGACAGAAAATAGAGAAAGAAGGGAATTTGGGGGATGCTATCTCTTTTATCGGTCCACTTTTTTTCTTCATGTTTCTCTATCAATAGGTATATTTGAAGGTGTTTGTCCAAATTTGGTCGTTGGATTCTTGGTTTTTGATTTAATTTACAGGAGCTTCAGGTTTTAACTTTGATTTTGGTGATTACGAGAATATTCGAAGAATTGTAAGAAATTTCTGACCGATGAAAGGGATCATACAAACTGGTGTGGAATTTAAAGGAATTTTAAATGCTATCAAGCGAATTTAGATAACTTCTAGAGACCTTGAAGATTCGTAAAATATTTCGGACACTTCTACAGAATATCCAGGATTTTCAAATGATTTAGAATATTTTCAAGAAATCTTAAAAATGTTGTAGGAAATATTGTAAAATGATTAAACGTTTCAACACGGCAGCCACAAAAAGTGTATTGCTCTGACAGCCATTCGGCGGAGCTGCGACAGTGCTACGGTGGCATTGCAGCGGCTATACGTGAGGTTGCACAGCTATCTTGCTTCATTTTGACACGGTGAAATTGGGTGAAATTACAGTGAATCTAATTTTAGAAAAAAATGGATGCGTGGGTAGAAAATAAATTATGGAATGGGGATTTGACAAATATATTGAATTGTTCAAGGATTTTTTATATCCAAATGCTATCAAAATGCACTCTCTGTTCGAACAGATAGAGCACGAAATTTGTGTATATTTCCATAACGATGTTCTCGCTTTGTTACTCCCGAACATTTTTTTACTGTAAAATGTTATTAATGGAGTGAAGTTATCAGTTGATAATTTCCAGTGAAATCACGGCTTTTCTTAATTTCATCATTCTACTGGCAAATTTCCATTTTGAAAACTGTCATTGATCATTAAAAACTAGAATTCCAGTTCAAAAAGCAGGAAGACTTTCCTTATTCCATCTGGTTTTGAGGTTAAGTAACGAACTAAGAGAAATTTAACCTATACTACAATCGGACTCGACCGCTTTCCCAAGTTCAAAGAAAAAAAATAGAAAAAACAATAATTTTCTCGCTCTTCCCGAATGATTCTTGTTCTCAATGACCAATCAAAGGAATTTTAATGGAAATTGCAAATAAAATGATGAAATTCAGGATAGCCGTGATTCTTTATAGTATTACCCATTATAATTGTGAAATACTATCATCATATTTAGAGTGACCGAGAATTTTATTAACCGGGAAATTACCAGGAATTTGAAGAAAAAAAACCGGGAATTCACTTGACTTAACCTGGACAATAAAAAATTTTACCGCAAAATGGCGAGAAATGACAGCTTCCTTTTTATAAATTAGAAAAAGATCTTCTCATTCGATTTGAAGAATGTAACGTTCCTTTAGTCTGATTCTGAAAATTTATAAATACATCCATACTTTATAAAGAGAAAAAATTCTTATTCTTTCCGATTATAAGAAAAAGCTTTTGCAAATTTGTTGCTCGGTGAAATTTTTTCAGCTGGCTAAAGTTTGATAATTACATAGATGAATCAACTACATGTTCACTAGTTGAACTCTTTTGTTGGACATAACAAAAAAAAACAGTTCACTTTTTTTTCGTTTACATTCGAGTATTTCGTCGAACATTGATTTTTCAATTCAATAAATAAACTTTTTCTTTGAAAAATTATGTACTTTGTAAAAATTTCCTCATTTTGTAGAGAATTATTCATTATATGGTAGACAATTTATCTTTATCGCATCAAATGTATCTATTTCAATTGAAAATCCATAATTTTACATGAAAATCCATTACTTTGGTTGGAAATTAATTCCTTCAACTGAAAATTAAATTGTTTCATTCACAGTGTAAAATCAATCTCTTCTAGTTCAATATTCAACAATTTGAATGAGAATTTGTCTTTTTGTTTTGTAAATTCAATGGTTTGTTTCCAAATTCACATATGCTGTTGAAACATCGGTTTTTTATGATAGGAAATTAACTCCCTCGAAAGTTAATTTTCTTATCTAAGAATTCTTTTCTATGATTAACAATCAAGTTAAACAGTTAAATTTGTTCATTTGAGTCAAAAGATCATCCAGTCGAACTCTCTCATTTTTTGTTAAAAATTATTTCTGAAGCAAACAATGTTACTTTTCCAGATTCGGTTGAAAATTATTATTTCCATAGTTTCAAATTCAACCGTTTTGTTAAAAAATTGTAGTTTTTGGTTCAAAATTATTCTTTGGTCCATCATTCCGGTTGAGAATTCGTCTTTCTGGTTCATAATAAAACTTTACTACAGTTAAACATCTACAATTTTATTATAAAATTAATCATTAAAGGAAAATGTAACAATATGTTTTAAAGTTAGTTTTTTATCTTATAAGTAATTTTTTTAACTGAAGAATCACATTATGTATTTTAATTGAAAATTCCACATTTCTAGTTAAAATTCATTTGTTTGGCTGAAGATCGATTTTCCTTAAGACTGTTCGAATTTTGATTACCAAATTACCTTTTTCAGTAAGAAATAATTTATCTGTTTGTGAATTCAACTTTTTTGTTCAAACACTGTATTTTTTTGTGAAAAATCAATCTTCCCATTGAAATATTAATTTTGTTTGAATATTTATCATAAAAAAATCATCTTCTTCAATTGAAATTCAACTGTTTAAGGTAGAAATTCATAATGTTATATGAAAATTCATCATTTTAGTTGAAAAATGAATTGTTTTGTTTGAAATCCGTTGTCTTTTCTGCATCGTATATTGATATTGATATCGATTCATTTGGCAATGTTTGATCTGTTGTTGTCAAGGATGTTTAGAACGATCTTCATGAATTAGATGAATGTGTTACTTTAAGTTGTCCCAAAAAGTTTAGGAACTCGATCGGCGAATCGCTACCAGGTCTTAATTTAATTAAAGAGAAAAATTAAGTGTGACAAATAACCTGCAGTAATTTAGGAGTATACAGTACACAGTTCAGTAATAAACGAATTAGTAGTTTTTTGCAATAATAGTCACACTCTGTAATTACTGTTCTCTTGAAAAAATTAGATTTGTTTAATTTGTGACTTGGGATATAAATTTATTAACCTATTGGCAATTATGCTGAAGAAATCATTTGCACAACACGTAAATGCATATGTCATTCTTACATCTTTTTAATTCTTAAAGTTGAGATCCTTATGCAGTGTATCGCAATCGTAGCCAACTGTGTCGCACCGACAGCGACACAGCGTTTTATAGCAAATGTTTTTTGCAATCGATTTTTGCAGGAATTATAGAGTATCTGAAAATATAAAAGAAATTTTCAAAATACTTCAAATATAACTCACAGCATTTTCAAAAAATTCTAAGTAATATTTGGAACATTTTGAGTTATTTGACAAATTCAATATATATTTTAAATGATTCAAAAATATTTTGAGAAATTTGAAAATTTAATTACGAGTGATTTCAGAATTTTCCAAGGGATATCCAAGGATCTCTTGATATTACATGTCCAATACACCGATATTGAGGGATTATGCAGGATTTTCATGGATTTTGGCAAAATAAAAAAATAGAAGATAACAATAGATAATCCAAAAGTTTTCAATTATTTAGAAGTAAATCACGGAATATTACTGAACTTGTAGGAGTTCCGAGTATTTTCAACGGATGCAAACGATTGCGATCGATTTCATGCGATTTCTAGAGAACCAAAAATAAATTTTTCAATTTTTCAAGGATTTTTGAAGTATTTAGAGATATTCCAAGATCTTGGAATATTTATACCGATTTTCAGGGAATATAATTCTATATGATTTCTGAACATTTAGAGGAATTTGTAAGATTTCTAGAGGCTGCAGAATAATAAAATAATTTGAATAGGAAGTTTATAGAATTAAATGATCTCTCAGAAGATTTTAGGCATTTTCAGAAGTTCAAAATTTAAAAATCTTCTATTGATGGCTGTTGATTGGGCGAATGGACTCAGAAACGGTACTTCTAACCTCTATTGTTATTTAAAAATTTGGTGAGGAATAAAGAATAGAAAATAATTGCCCGCACAACGTGTGTTTGATGTTAAAAAAAATTATCATCCCAGGTAAAAAGTGTTTTCGAGTAAGCTTGACATGTTTTGCATAGAAATTATTCATTGGAGTGCAAAAATATCCCATATACATTTAGATAGCTGCACAAAGTTCCAGTTTTCAGTAGCATATTTTTCCTCCATATTTTTCTTTGTGGAGAAAATGTTCATTAGAGGTATGAGAGTTGAATTCACTTTTCGAGCAATAAGTGTGAAAGAACACTCTGATATCAATCATTTTCGGATTGTTTAAAGCCGAACATTATTGGACGTCCTCAGCATTCACCGGGAATTAATATCTGGTAACTATGTGTGATTTGGTTTGAGGTTTCAATGAGTAAAACGTAATTAATGTCTTCATGAAGCTCCATTCAATCCAGGGATTTTATCACTGAATGTACTCTCGCATTGCATTTATATATATTATTTGATTGCTTTTATCTCACGAAATAGAGATACTATTGGAGCTATTATGAATAAACTTTTAATTCTTTATAATACATGTAGATAAAGTTCTGAATGTTCAAATGAATGATGAAAAAAAAAATTCCTAACTATTTTTTTTTTTTTTTGCTGAAAATGTTTGCAATAACATGAAAATACATAATATATGAGAGAATACCCACGTTTTTAGTACAAGGGGTGAAAAACAACTCTTAACCGAAAAATTATTCGGAAATAAACTGCAGTTTGTAACTTTTTGCTGATTTTTTTTTCATAAAAAATTGTCTTCAGAGTTTCGCCAAAGAATGAAGGGAGTGGGACACCCAGAAAAAAATTCGAAAACCACACTTACTGATGAACTATTAATCAAAAATCAGCAAATCGTTCAAAACAGCTCAAAGTTTGTAAATTTTTCAATATATCAGGTGCTGAAATGAGATGTTTCATTATCCCTCAAATAATGTCGGGGGAGAAAATTTCCGCTTGACCCTTAAAAACTACCCCTTTGAGATTGCCCAAAAAATAGGTCCAATAGGCACCGTAGTTTGTACCTTTTTGCTGATTTTTTTCCAATAAAATATTGTATTCAGTAATCCACTGAAGAATGGTGGGAGTGAGACACCCCGCGAAAAACACATAAACCACCCTTAGTGATAAACATTTAATAAAAAATCAGCCCGCTCGGCCTTTGTACCTCCCTACAGTTGTATATACAGCTTGTAAAACTCGAAAGCGAAACGTCGGCTGCTTTAATTTCATGAGTGTGAATTATCTTTTGTTAAAGCTTCTCCAGCTTTAACGAATACATTCTCATCGCGTGTCTCGTGCTGCGCACTCGATCAAAGTTTGTCCAAACGGTAGAAAAATTTTGTTGCCTAATTTTTTTCACATGTAATGTACTTTTTCTAAAAATTCAATTTTATAATTTTGATTTTTAAGACTGAAACAGAAACCGCGCGTCCAATGGGAAAAATTATAACAAATTAACAGATATTTTTCGAGCGAACAATTTTTCTCTATCACTCTTCTGTGTTAGCCTTACTTTTTCCAAAAATTTTATTATTTCATTTTTATAGTTGTTTTTCTCGATTGAAATGAAAAATACATATCCTGTTAAACAAGTTGATAATACATGTAAAGATAATTTCCTGGCAAAGAACTTGTGTCTACTCGATTTTTCCTAAGCTTGTGTCAATTGTCCAAAAGTTCCTTTTTTCCATTTTTAATATGCTTTTTTATAAATGAAGCAAAAACTACTTGTCCTATCAAAAAATTAATTTTACTAAATTTGTAGATCTTTTTTTGGTGCACAATTCTTGTTCATCTATATTTTTCCGCATCTTACATAGTTTGCCCAAAAAATTAATCTTTTTATTTTTCATTATTTCTTGTGCCACCAAAATTTGATTTTTTGATTTTTTGAGGAAACTCGAAAAGTTGTGAAGATCATCCTAGAGGGGTCCCAAAAAGAAACATTTTTTTCTTCAAAACTTTTTTTCACATCTTGCGTTGTATGGCTAAAAATTCTCATTTTCATTTATATTTTTGAATTTTGAAAATGCCACAACTCTGACAATTTTGTTTTTATAAGAAAAATCATGGGGATGAATTGTTTCACTTTTTACCTAAAACAAAAAGCCGTACTTATAATTTTTGAGTCTTGGAAAGAAAAATCCGATATAATTTTCAAAATGCTCTCCCTCTTCTATTTTTGATCCAAAATAGCTGGTCAACGAACTCGACTTGTCTTTTTGGTCCCTCAAAAGGGGTGCAAAATCACGATCGTATATGATCATTCTTTTGGAAGTTATCAAGTTCCAATTATTTTTCATTATTTTTTGTGCAATCAAAATAAGAATTTTCGATTTTTTGAGAAAATTCAAAAATTTGCATTCACGATCTTGTAGAGCTCCCAAGAAGAAACATTTTTTAAAAACCGGAAAAAAAGGACGAGTTCGTTAAGCAGCTATTTTGGATGGAAAATCGAAAGGGGGGAGCATTTTGAACATTTTTCTGAACTCTTTTTCCAAGACTCAAAAATTGTAAGTACGGTTTCTTTTATTAAGTGAAAAATGAAACATGCTATCCTCATGATTTTTTTTTATACAAACAAAATTGTTAGAGTGGTGGCATTTTCAAAATGCAAAAATATAAACGAAAATGAGAATTTCTAGCCAAATGAATTGAGATTGAGAAGAAAGTCAGAGAGCAAAAATATTTTTTCTTGGGAGCCCTACAAGATCATTAATACAACTTTTTTAATTTTCTCAAAAAATCGAAAATTCCCATTTTGATCGTACAAAAAATAATGAAAAATAATCTGTGAACTTGATTTATTTTGAAAGAACTATCATATTCGATCGTGCTTTGGCACCTATTTTGAGGGACCAAAAATACAAGTCGAGTCCGTTAACCATCTGTTTAGGATCAAAAATAAAAGAGGGGAAGCATTTTGAGATTTTTTTTTGATTTTTTTCCCAAGCCTCAAAAATGGTAAGTACGGTTTCTTTTAGTAGGTGAAAAACGAAACAATTTATCTTTATGATTTTTTCTGATAAAAACAAAATAGTCAGAGTCGTGGCATTTTCAAAATTCGAAAATATTAACGAAAATGAGAATTTTTAGCCGAATCACGCAAGATATGAAAAAAAGTTTGAAGAAAAAATGTTTCTTTTTCGGAGCCCTCCAGGATGATCGTTACAACTTTTCGAGTTTATCGAAAAAAAGAAAATTCAAATTTTGGTTGCACAAAAAATAATGAAAAATATAAAGATTCATTTTTTGGTCAAACTATGCAAGCTACGGGAAAATATATATGAACTAAACTTGTGCATCAAAAAAAGATCTACAGATTGATAGAGAAAAGTTATTCACCGGAAAAATATCTTTAAATTTGTTATAATTTTTCCCATTAAACGCGAAGTTTTTGTTTCAATGGTAAACAAATGGAATTAAAAATTGAAAAATTGAATTTCTAGAAAAACTACACAACATGCGAAAAAAATTAGGCAACAAAACTTCTCTACCGCTTTGGACAAACCTTGATTGAGTGCGCAGCACGAGACACGCGATGAGAATGTATTCGCTAAAGCTGGAGAAGCTTTAACAGAAGAGAATTCACACTCATTAAATCAAAGTTCAAGTAGTCGACATTTCGCTTTTGAGTTTCACGAGCTCTATGTGAAACTGTATGGAGGTACGAAGGCCGAGCGCGTAGCGCGAGGTAAATTCATAACCGACTGCGAAGCGCAAGATCCGAAAGACGCGCGCCATGGGCGTGCTCAAACTTGCGAGCGAAGCACGTAAGGGGATTGCGCCCGCGCAGCACGCAGATTTTTTGGGTAAAAATTCTCAATGTCTTTCATATTTTTGAATTTTGACACTACCATAACTTTGACAATTCAGTTTTGGTCTAAAAAAATTAAAAGGATAAATTGTTTCATTTTTCACCTACTACGAGAAACTGTACTAACGGTTTCTAAGTCTTGAAAAAAAGTCCAAAAAAATGTTCAAAATGCTCCCCCCCCCCCTTCTTATTTTTCATCAAAAATAGCTGGTTAACGAACTCGTCCTTTCTTTTCCGTTTTCAAGAAAGTGTTTCAAAGCACAATCCAATATGATCATTCATTAGAAGGTTATCGAGTATACAGACGACGATAACGACAACGACGACGACAACAGACAGACAGACACCAAAGTAAAAACTACTTTTTCGGAATCAGGACGTCTCAAAACGAGGAGATTTCACAAATTCCTCGAAAGTCAATTTTCACATAAAACACATGAAACATTCTGGAAACTCATTTCAGGACATAATATCTTGAAAAATTTACGAACTTTGAGTTATTTTGAGCGATTTACTGATTTTTGATTGATAGTTCATCAGTAAGGGTGTTTTTTGTATTTTTTTTAAAGGGTTGTTTTTCACCTCTTGAATTGAAAATTCGGGTATTTTCTAGCATATTATGTATTTTCATGTCATTGCAAACATTTTTAGCAAAAAAAAAAATTAGTTTCGAATTCTTTTTTCTATCGTCCATTTTAGAACGTTCAGAACTTTATCCACTTTATAATACAGGTTTAAATTTCCTAAAGGTTGTTCATTTTGTAATATGAAAATCTGAGTATAAAAATCTGAACTAAACTAGATTTTCTGGTCTATAGATAATTCATTAGCATTCACTTTTAAGGAGGAAATTTTCAAGTGTAGAATGCGTAAAAAGGTTACTACTATTTTCTAGAGTGCTGATGTGATGGATCGTCGGAGATACTCCCTATTATTAGGCTTTCAGCAAACACACGTGCCCATGGATTTTAGAATGGAATCGACTCCTTACAATTTTTATACTACCCAATATAAAATTTTATATCCCCCTGGATAGCTCATGGAAGACTCTATTTTAAATTCAGCGTCCTATCTTATTGAAAAGTGGTTGAGCTGCGAGGAAATGTATTATTTTCTTCTCATATCACCAATATTCCTTGTGAGATCCTTCCTTTCTGAAATGGTACCAATTTTTTTCCGAATTCAGATTTTATTCCTAAAAATTTTCAGAAATATAATCTCTCACAAAGTCATTTTGTATAACAGAATTTATTTCACAAAAAGCCTCAGAACGAGGAAAGTATGTTTCTAAAAATTGTTGTGATCAGGTCAACGGAGAAGATCAATTCAAATATGAATGAATGATTATTATATTGATCAAAAACTTTTATATGTGAATAGAAATATTTACTATTTTTACATATTATCATATCTGTCGGCTTTATAATTAGAAAACTGAATATCTCGTGCTGAAATTTTAGAAGACGGTTCAAAATATATAAGTACATGTCTGTCTGGTTCACTTGAGTCTTTATTTTGTTAAAATAAGGCGATGTTTATGTTTCTTCAAATTACAAAGACGCTAAATATAAACCACGTAATTGGTCACGTAACAGACTGTCACATAAGGGTGTTTTAACAAAATTTTTTTGAATTTTTATGCAAATCGACCGGAAATTTGTTCGAATCCATGAAAAAAACGCAGTTTTCTTTCATATTTAGGGGTGGCGCAAGCCCCATGAAGTTTAATACGTATTTCTCATAAGAGAAAAATACGTTTTTGTTAATTTTTTCCAGAATTCTCAATATTAGGTGGACCGAGTTCGAAATCCATCATTTCTCTTCACAATAAGTCACATAATGTGGATAAAATATTACTTTTCAAATATCAGCCCCGTAACTCTGTTTCATAGGGTCCCGAAAAACCCCCATAAGTGAAAAATGGGTTTTTCGCCTTTTTGGCGCCAATCATGATTTTTTTTTGCGTTTTTTAACGCACATTGTTTCAGATAAATATAATACTACGTTATACTGATAATTAGATGTTTATTTACATTGTTCAAAGAATTTATTATTGTTTTTGGCAACTTTCTCTTAGAAAAGGGTTAGAAAGTCAAGTTTTTTTCCGAATTTTTCAACTTATTTTCAACGTTTCAGTTGAAGCGAGGTAATAGTCAAATAAAGTTGACAGAAATCATTGTTCAAGCAATTTGTTATTATCTATAACAATATTCTTTTAGAATAATGCTACAAATTTGCGGGTTTTTCTAAAATTTTCGACTTATTGTCCCTTTTTCACTTAATGTAATTATTTAATTCAATTTAACAAAAATAATTGTTCAAACAAATTCTAAATGTTTACATCTATCTCCGTCTGGAATAATACTACATAGTTGCGGTTTTTTCCTGAAATTTTTAACTTTTTATCACTTTTCAATCAGAGTAAAGTAATGATTTGTTCATGTTAAAAATTATTGTTTAAACAATTTATTATTATTGCTCAATATATTTTTTTTTGCCTAATGATAGAAACTTGCTGTTTTTTTCTGAATTTTTTTACTTTTTGCCCACTTTCTACTTGAAGAGAGTTGAAATTTGTTTTAATTCAAGAAAAATAATCACAGGCCGACAAAATTCATAAAAATCTCAGAATTGCTCCATCACGTCAGGTTTTCGAGATATTCTAACCTAAAAGTGCGAAAATTGCGTTTTTTGCCTATAT
>WSXT02187663.1:0-20265 GCA_011762715.2 Neuroterus valhalla | reverse complement strand
AGATAATACAATTTCATAACAGATGTTACAGGCATTGATCAGTGAATTATTTGTTTAGTCTTATAAATTAATTTATAGTGTGATCGATTGATGAAATGGGAAAACTTGTGTAGTTCACCTAGTCTATGTCTTCATTTGTCAAACACAGCGTCAACGCACTAAAATTCCTGATTAGGGCCAAATTAGTTAAAGATTATAGTTTCCAGATATTGCATAAACATGCTGGCTATTGCAGGTGCGATTGAAAATCTCTTTGATGCTCCTAAGGTTTGTTTGTAGAATTCGTCAATGGAAAAGGAGTAAGAATTTCTAAAACAGTGTTCTATAAAAGGTATGAGATCAAAGAAGTTTGAGAGAGATTTATGGATATCGATTTTATAAGAGATTGGTACTTCTGGTAAAAGAGATACTACGTCGGAACGCAGTAGGATGTTTTGAGGTTGAATGTAAATCTTTTGTGTATTTTTGATAAAGTCAAGAGAGTTTTGAACATGAATTATGATGTTCCCTGTGAGAGAATTCGGATCTTTTGTTAGTGAGTAGTAAGTTGATAAGTTTATTGCGATGATAATCTGTCTGAGTGGAATGTTGTTCTTGTGGATTTTTGGAAGTCTGTAAGTTCTTGAAGAGATAGTATTAGTAGATATCAATGTGGATATTATTTTCATGTCAAATTAAGAGTCTTTCAGAAGGGTTCTTGTTTTGCTCACTATTGTTTTTGTAGGGGCAAATTTTAGGTTTTTTATAAGTATCATCTTTGCCTAATGTATTGCTGCATGGAGAAACAATCACTTAGCTGTCTATTCACAGTGACACTTGCTTGGCTACCATCATAATATCACTCTTATTGCTTCTTAAAGCCAACTGTTAATTCCATACTTTTTCAAGACTACCCAAAATCTAGCTCCATCCTCTTATAACCTATTCCACAATAGTTTTTCAAACCCTTCGAAATAATTTTGCATTTTTGTACCTTCTCCCGCTTCAGTTTTGTTCTTGCTGGCTTCAACTAGTATCTCTGCTTTCCTGTATGCGACCGATCTTGAACTGTATCTCTGGAGCCCAGACACCTACCTCAAAAGTATGCCTGCATGCGTCCAGAATGTTAACCTATGATTCGAAAAGCGGGCCTTAAACCATCGATGGATACTGAATCTGACTAAGGCTAAAGTAATTACTATTGGTCTGAACCCCTACTCGTCCATAGCAACATTTTGGACCCCTCTCTCATTCCGAATCAGAAAACTCGAAGTTTTATTTTGTGACAGTTGCTTTGGATTTCTGGTATTAGGTTCCGAAATCTGGGTAGTACTGCAATGGATTGACCTGGTTGTGTCTACAATTTTGTTTCTGCATCTTCTTGCGATTGTATGAATGAAAAAGGTGTAGCAAAAATAAAGTTTTGGACGTTCCCTGGTCAACTGACTGCGGCGGAACTTAGCTTTCGGTTGCAATATGTTTATATAACTTTTTCCTGAAAAGAGCGGATTGATAGCATTTCGGAAATGATGACCCTAATATTTTTGACTTCGACGATGGTGTGTATTTTATAGGAAAACATGACAGTATATTAACTGCCGTTCGATAGTTGCTTAGTAGTATATAAAAATACTTGATGTGACTTATCCTTTCATCCTTGCGAATTATCTAATCTGTTTATAATTTCTCCTTTCCAAACCGTTTTCTTCGAACTGTATGCATAGTAGTGATTACCCTCCATAAGACTACTTCTACCAAGGCTTAGACACAACTTCGCTAAACAATATTATACCTTACTACCACTGTTATTCTACCCCGGCCAGAGTATGTAAAAAGTTATAAGCTTCTATATATGCATGGTCTTCTAGTGGTTCAAAGTGTGATGCTTCTATTATAATCGATGTCAGACATTATTGTAAATATTGCTGTACCAATTACGGAAAAATCAACCTGCAGCGAGATTTGAAGAAATTGTCCAGATGACGCAAATTAATAAATAATTCTTTTTTCTTCAACCTTCACTCATGAGTGATTGTCAAATCCGAGGCAAACTTGAGTATGTGACCTTGCAATAACATTATAAACAATCATTCAGTGATAAGTATTGGACAATTATCATATAATTTCTAACGGTTTGAAATCTAAAAGAAGTATACTGGAAGATAAGGAATTCCTGTACAATTTGTAGTCGAAATATAAAGTTATAAAACCTTGAAAATTTTCGTTGCAATAGGAAAATGATGCACAAAAAAACTAAACAGTATAATGTCCTCACAGCATATAAAACTATCCCTAATAATTAACTGAACATTATTGTAAACAATTTAAAATTTGGTGTGACCTACTCTAGCATAGTTCACCCTGACTTGGAATAAAGTTATGCCGGCTAAATAGAGCATATAAGCCTAAAACAAACTAGAGGAATAATCCATTGAACGTGACTCGATTCGAACATTTTCGGGTTTAGGGTAGATGAAGTGAATATTGAGAGGGGAGTTTGTAGAAATAATTGGGGGTGGCAGATGTACCGTGAACTTGCAATTGTGGATAGCTCAACTGTCTTGAATAACTTAACCATCCGAGTTTGGTCAATTGTATTTTAATTGGATTAACTCAGCTCCGCCAGTTGTCCACTGTTCTCAAGCTACCCTAGACTTACAACCGAACTATTTTCTCATTTCAGTCAAGTATTCTCTACAAATGTTCACTGTACCGAACCCAGAACATTAGCGAAATTACTATCCATTCCTATGATCTGCCATCTCTGTTTTAAGTATTAGGGAAATTGGTCTGAAACAATGGTCTTCAAGAATTCCTGTTCTTTTTTAAGACTTGCAATGTTCATCAAATGTTACATTCCTTGTGATATTCCAACATTTCCATGTAGAAAGTTGTAATGGCATTAATGCGATTCTTTATACTTCAGCCCTCCTGATATTTCAGTTACGTCAATCGAGAGTTCAAAATGTGAAAGTGATGATCATTTTCAACTGCTTTGGCTTCGATACTCTTCATTATTATATGACAGTGTTTATTCACTGCTGTCACAGATAAAATATAACTGAGAGAAAAGATCGTTTTTCAAGCAATTTGGACTTACTTCCATTTTTATAAATATTAATCATATTCTGTCAATTTCATTAGGACTTGATACACACATTCATGTGTAGTCCTTGAACATCGTGATCCATATGTGATAGTTTCGACTATACGAGCAGCTTTTTCCCGAACCACTTGCGCCGTAATTCAGTTCTTCTTTTCACCTTTCATTCATATTTGAGATCATCACGAACTGATATTTTTCTTCCGAGATAGAATACATTCAATATGAAATATGACAGACCATAATAGTGGTTCGATATGGCGGACAAAAATTTTAAGAAACACTTGGTTTTACACCAAGCTTAGTGTCTTCAGATTTTCAAGATAACTGAATTCGAATCTGAGCTAACATTTGGAAAATTCAGTGTGGCGGGTACAATATGCGGACCAAAGTGTGGAACCTAAATGGCTAATGCGTCATATCTTAAAAAGAAAAAATCTGTTCAGGATTGGACACAAAGTTGAAATAGAGGTAATAAAGATTACTATAAACAATGACGGAGGTGAATTTTGGGGGGAAAATAGCTGCTTGCATCATAATGTTTCAACTAAAAATTCCATTGTTGCACTCTTAAGTTTGGTTGTCTCTACGCCCTAGGACAGGGGTGTCCCACGCAAAGTTGGCGCGCTTCTCCTTCCTTCCCCCTCTCCGAACGCTTCGTTAAGAATTCTCTTCTCGCTCGCGGCATGAACGCATCCAAGGTTGTAAGAGAGGGGATTGATGAGTGAAAGTTATTTACACCGTTGCTCACGCGTTGGACAACTCTGTCCTAGAATGAACGAAATTTAGGACAACGCGTTCCGTTTCGATACATTAAAATCCCTCAGTGTCACCAAGTTCGATTTTAAATGTGAAAAGAAGCCAAATTTTCCGGTCTGTGTAAACGATGTGCCTTTTGGATCCTCATTCATATTAATCATTCACTAGAAGGAGGCAGTATTTTATTAAAGTACACCGCCTGTTTTTCCTATCTGAAATCCAAAATCGATCTAATATTCGGAACTCTAATCACATTAAGTGTTTACATAAATCCGATTGAGTCACAGGCACAGACATTATTAGTTCGAGAATGCTGAGGCTAAGGCTGAGGCGATGAAAGCGAGCAAACGACACTAATTGCAAGCCAGGCAACACTTTATCTGTTACTTAAGCTTCCGAGCGAATCCGTTCTCGAGGCAGAAAGCGAGTGTACCGGAGTCGATATTTCCAGTCTGTTGACCTAATCGCCGTATTATCGTGGATATGCGCACACAAATCTCTTCAAGGAGGAGGAGCGTCTTACTTAAGGCATGTGATTGCCGGATAAGACGTATACATGTACAGGTGCCAGTGACTTGGAATAGAGTTAACCGTTGATCCCACAAAGGAGGGAACGACAGGTATTAGTTTTGTCATCAACATCAGACACTTTGAAATTCAGGTTTCAGGAGCAGATTCAAGATAAGTAGGAGAGTACAATCTAATTGAAAATTTGAAATAATTTCAAAGAAATCGATGTGATGTGAACTATTAGCGTCGAGTTAATAATGCCTCATATGGTAAAACGAGACCAAAACCGAATAAAACCAGTAACTAACTGACATGTTTCCTCCCTTGATGCAATTTATTTCCCGACCACAACCCAACCACAACGCCGACCAATCAAACAAACAAACTAAGTGAATACATGAGCCATTCGAAGTGCCTCCGCTACAATTACTTTTGTTTGTTTATTAATTATCTGCAAACTTCATGGAGTTCTTCCAGGAAGTCAAACAAACTGCATTGCTATCCAGCAAAAGAAAAAAGAAGTAAGCGGTTACCTTCTTACTGAATAAGGTAGAAGGTTTGCTCCTTTTGGGTTTTAAAAAATCACCGGAACCGAACAGAATTTTTCGTCTTATTCCCTGCATATCCTCACAAACTCATAAGCAACTTCAGCTATGTTCACAGGCATATTCAATGTGAAATCTGGAGGAAAAGAAGATACGATTGCTTTTAAGGTTTGTTTTGCTACTGATGAACCAATTTCTGGTTTTGTTTCGTTGAGTTTTGAAAACGTTTCCATGTTCCAAATGAAAATTCTCCTTATTTATCTGTTTGATCTCTCGATTATTGCCGTACCGCGGAAGATTGAGACCATCGAGTTACAATATTAGTTATATGGGTGTCTACTCCAGATCTTGGAGATTATCACTGACTTATAGCATACGCAGAGAACAGTGCAACTTTTGTGCCACACATATGAAATATTTTACTAGAAGCTTCGAAGTATTAAGTATTAATTTAAATGAATAGTTCTGAGACCTTGTTCATATCCATAGTTGGAGTATTAAGCGAACATCTGTTATTGGTTCAGAATCCCCATCAATTGGCTCTGTATACAAGAAAATTGAAGACAGTGCAAAGGAGAATTTCGAGTTTCATTTCGTTTAGATAGGGGACTTCTGAGAGAAGAGGCTAAACTTACCGCTTGGACGGGCGCCTATCGACTTAGCGCCGGTTTCTCGGCTGTTCATGCTTGAGTGATTCTGTTCTTCCCCCGACCCTCGCACGATGCAGCACGACAGCCTATCAGCC
This sequence comes from Neuroterus valhalla, assembly GCA_011762715.2. NCBI lineage: Eukaryota > Metazoa > Arthropoda > Insecta > Hymenoptera > Cynipidae > Neuroterus > Neuroterus valhalla. The sequence goes on along the minus strand of WSXT02187663.1, from coordinate 14,624 downwards.
TTGAAAAGGTAGTACCGTAATGCATAGTATAGAAGTTGTTTACTTGGAGACTTGCGACGCACGTATTCACGAGACTAAACATACGGTCCTAAGTGTTTACCTTCGCCTAGTCAGTCGTCGCTTCAAATCTGGTTCGAACTGGATTTCTAATTTCTATCGCGTTAGGACCACAACCCCCGATACTGGCCCCCGTCTAGGCGGTGAGTGTACTTATGAATCCTTTCTGAAACACCACATCTAGAGTTACTTCAACATAGAAGATTTCGAACTGGAGGAGGTTTTTCATACAACCTTCTTTATGACTACAAATTGCTTCCGAAATTTTTTTGAGGAAGTTGAGCAAGGAAGATCGTGACTTGTTCGAAATTTGCGTCTGTAGAACAAAATATGGAGCACTCCTTTCTGTAAATTAAAATAAGATATAGAATGTATTCTACGAAGTCGACATCCTCAATTGATGTCTAAATTAGTTGGTAGTGACGAAGAACAATAAATCGTCAAATTCGGACTATCGAAATTCAGTTGTTCTGTTTGATCTTCCAGACAACACATACTTCTAGTATCAAGTAACATCCATAGTGTTTTCCTTCATAGTCAGGCTTACCATAATTTTATCATTTGTTTGGATATTTACAGGTCATTAGAACGGGTATCAAAATTATTGCTTCCGCACTCTGAAGTTGACAATTTTTCGATCATTCGCAGAGTTGCAATCTATCAGCGATTGGCAAGCCAATCAGAAATGGCAGCGTCACGACTCCTACCGGACGAAGAGCGAAAACACCCGAGAACCGAAACGCATTTTCGGAGCGCGTGAGGTTTGACTTCAATTTTGACGGATTCAGTTTCAGGATTCAGATTCAGTTCGTATTATCATCAACATTTCTGATTGACGCCGTTATTCCTCATAGCCTCTTGTGCTCGAAGTAGCATTTGGTCAGAGTGCTTGTGCAATGTCTTATGCATCTAAAGCTCCATAAATAATAGAGAAAACTCAAGGATTTGATGGATGTTACATCAATCATGAGGTTATATCAAAACTGTATGTTGATAGAAAAAAGAACTGATACAGTCACTCTGAAATGATCCAGAAGATAACTGGTTTGCACTCCCAGATCTTTATGTTTACAATCCAGGATCAGCAAGCTTATACTCTAAGAAAGTCAAGCTGAAAACCTGTTTTTGACATTCATTAATGTTATTTATTGATGTTACTAGAGTCTAACTACTACTTATACATGCTATATATGATAATTTATAACCTTGCTATTTCAGGTTTTTCTTTATAAACTACCAAGCATTGGATATACTCTGTGCTTGAATTATGTATTAAGGCCTTGGATGTTTGGAAACTAAATTCAGATGCAAAGAAAAAAAGGATTCTTAATCCTGAAATCCTCTATCCAGGCACTTCAGAATCTTCGAACTTTTCGTTGCTCGAAAGAGGCGATTTCTTAACGAGAGCATCTCGCCAAAGCTCGGAAACGAGAGCAACGTCTGGAGAGTTAGACCAAAAAAAATTCAACCAAGGAAAGTAGCAGGATAACTACCGGTGTACTAATGCATAAAAAAGCGATGCGCAATTCATATTCCAAATATTCACTACCAACTTTTTATTCAGTCGACTCGAGGGAGAGGAAAACCCTTTTGTAGTCTGATGATTAACAATTTCGAATTAACGTTCCCAAGAATCTCTAGCAATTCATATCGATTTTTGTGAAGTAAGCAATATGATTTACACTAAAGGATAACATCTAAGAAATTTTTCAGTTTTTTAGATTGGCAATGCTGTGGCTAGATATAAATATTCCCTTGTCATGAAAAGCTAATGGTCCATACGAAAAATGACTTCATACTTCTTTCTACGCTCGATAAAGGAAGGCTAGTAACGTGGTCATTTCTGGAAAATTGACTTTAATGTTAGCTCGTTCCCACAGAAACTACCCTAATCTTTCACATAAAGATTTATGAGGATGCAATCTCTTCAAAATATTTATGCGAATGTATTTTGATTAATTGCATTTTGGTTATTCTTTCTTAGAGCAAGCTGACGTTTTGATAAATCTTTCCGCTGAAAACAATCCATATGTATGTAGAGTGTTGAACAGAACTTCACGAATCTACGATCTTCAGGCAAGGCACAATCAGGTTTTTGCGAATTCTTTTTATCTATTTATTTTTCTTTTTGACGGAGGAAGGGATAATTTCTTCGGTCTTTTGTATATATCGGTTCATAATAATGAGGTAAACGCTCTTTTGGATTGGTTGGGAAGTTGCTGAGAAAGGATCTCATAGAAGTAAAACTTTACAAGCTAAGAAAATATTTTTCGTTCTTTCGATACTATTATAAGAGTAGAAAGCATACATGAGTGGTATTTGATTGGAAGCACGAAGTTTCAAAAAGCAGTTTGTTCAATCAGGTTAGGTACTATTGAAAATGGCTGAAATTTTGAGCAATCGTAGAAACAAATGCGGTAAGATGTCGGTCTCACTCATCCGGTTCATTTAATATTGATTAATGGCACTCATTCATGTGTATTCTTCTTGATTAGGAGTTGATGCACAAATCTTCTATAATCAGCTATATCCATCGAAGTAGTGTTCAAGTTATGGGATTTTGCCCTCAAATTCAGAAGAAAAATGTCTTCTTCTCCATTTCTTCCATTCGAAATCTTCTTTCTTGTTATTGCCGAAAAATGTTGATTCGACACGAGTTCGCCTCAATCCCACGGTGCTTGCAGTAATTCAATATTTAAACTGCAATGCACTACGGAATTGTCGGGAAAACTTGTCCTTTGTGTATGATGAAAATTATGAGGTCGCTGTATTCAAAATTCTACGAAGGCTATCATTTCTAGAAATCACTGTTGAACATTGTCCCTATCAATACGTTGTAGCTTCCATTTTTATTCCAAGCTTCGAGATATGATTATTCTTCTTCGGAATATAATTTTTCTTCTTGGAAATTATTCTTGATGAATGTGGAGAAATAGTAACAGCGAGAAAGAGCAAATTTGTTCCTATAGCAGTTTTTCATCTGAGAGACCTGTGACGGACTCTGAAATTTCTCTCCGAGGTACAACAATATGTCCTGAACAGATCCCTAATTATTTTCCTGATTCAAATAACTCTTCAGATCCCCCGTACCTTCCACCTGAAATAAATGAAATTAGATTTAAGAAATTGAAGGAAGAATTTGAATTACGGAAATTAGTTTTCAGGAAGTCATACCTACACGAAGCAGATCTTGTCCATGAGTCTTGACTTGAAGAGATTCGTATCATCCTGATCACATTCTATTATTGATCACAATTATAAATTAATCTCGTTCACACTTCCTCTTATTCCTTACCCTCTTCTTAAATAAATCATGTCCCTTGAAGATCCGACGTGAGTTCACTGAAACTAGTTTTCAGTAAGAAGAACAATGTATCAGAATTATAATGGGGCATTTGAATTTTAAGAAACAGAAGTTGTGGTACAAATATAAGAAAGAATATTACTCTGCTCCAACCTTGTAGAGAATTAAAGAAGTTTGGAAACTTCATAGGAGTAAATCTTAATACAGGAGACAATGTATACTTAGATTTTTGCAGCGCTACTTTCTTTTAAAGCAACAGTTCCCTGGATATATATCTTCATTGATGTCTGCATTGAAGCAGTTTTGAATAACTATTCTTATCAATTTTGCTATACTTGGGATGAATGAAACCAATGAGCGATTCAATTTTTCTTCTATGATTTTCCTATCTAGTACATAATAAAATCAGAGTTTGAGGTGAAATATAAATTGATGCGAGATCAACGTGTTTAGTGGATCATGCACGTTTTGGCCAGGCAGAGGTAAAACGCGAATCTCATGGACCGTAAAAAGGTTTTACGTTTCACATCCCTTTTATGACATCCAGTTTACTGAATTTTCAATCTTTTGAGAGATTAATTCTAATAGTTGAATTGCATAAATTGGGAAAATTGATCCGGAAATTTTCTATACTTGAAAACAGAATTAGAAATAGAAAACATTTCGATCATATCCTGTGATAAACAAAAATTTTAATGAAATATTAGTAGCAAATTTTTATCCTTTATCATAAAAAACTGACTTACGAATCAAAACGCTTCTGGTATCAAAGTCTATATTTTATTCCGAACATAAAAGATTGAATAAAGTCTGAAACGTGATATTTTATCCTCGACGTTTATGCGTCATAAACCGCACTGATCTTTGAAAAGTGCATTTTTTGAAACTTTTAACATGGTGCTTTTAATGTTTGGAGTAAAGATACTTTTCCGCCCGCCAGTAATCCTTTGCAAACTGAATGCTCATTTTTCGCAGCAGTGAGTTCAAGCAGAATTTAGATTCAACCGAGAAGGGTCACGCGGTTTTTTATTTGCACGCGTAATATCACGAGGAGACCTGCCGTCAAAGGATTTTCCTCTTATAACCCACCAATCTTCCTCCTCTCTAACAGTCACTCCCACGAGATTGCTACTAGGTTCTAGACGGCTATGAACTCTTGCTGTGTCTCGTCCACACAGAAAAAGCATAAGGTATAGGAGAGATTTTTTCCAATATATATTGTAAGCTCAGATCTTAAGGTTTCCTTGTTTCATCATTATTTCCCTGAAAAATCTCAAATTTTGATATGATTGATCAAAACATCTGCTGTATAAAGAGTTACAAAACTTTCCATTATTCATTTATCTCTTATTATAACGTTACTACAATGTGAACATGAATTGCGTATTGGTCGACAACAATATCTTTGAAGTAGGTAGATAAGTTTCAATCCTATAGATTTATAACGTTTATTTATTACCGAACACTATTGCTTTTCCTTTTTTTTCCACTCAAATGTTTCTTATCTCCTTTCTCATTGCAATCACATCCATACACATACATATAATGAATTGGCGCCCCACGTTGGGCGTCAATTTTAAAGCGGATGCCCGGCTATCCACCGCTATGTATATATAAAATTCGAAAACCTGCGAATAGTGGATTAAGCACAAAAATTGACTCCGGACCAGGATCGAACCCAGGCCGCCGTAGGCGCTTCAAATTTGCTCTATATCTGCGGCGGCGAAGCTGCCGACACAGGGCGCAGCTCCTAACTGATAAAACCATTCTAGCTGGAAGAAGACAGGTTTTTAAGATAATATAAATTTTATAAATCATATACATCCTATAATCAAATGTTATTTCTGATTTTTAATATTAAATCCTTTGGTGAGCGTTTAATATTTATTTCAATCTTGAGGCTGTAAAATAAATTATAAGCCTCCAGGTATGAATGTCGCCGGGTGGTAGCACTTCGTTCGTGTTTGAGCTCAAGGCCGTTGCACTCTTAATGCAATTATCTTCTCCGACGAGAGTTTGAAGCCCGCAATATCAAGGAGGGAAAGAAATCTTAAAATCAAAGCAGATAGTCTAAGTCGGCCAACGATAAATTTTGAAGAAATTAATACTATTATATTACAGATTGGAAAATAAAACTCCACGTGCCATTGATAGACTAATTTCCCAATTCTCAGTTATTTGATTTGGACAGTCATATTTTCAAGAAATCAACAGCCTTCATTAAATAATATGAGGGAATCAATTTTCGTCTGCTCCTTTATGTTGAGACTTCCAAAGTTCGATGTCTTGTGTCGTACAACAATTATGCTCCAATAATTAATGCTTTCTCTAAACCCGAAAGGGAAACAAACTACCGTCTGCTTCAGAGGATCTCTTTTTTGCAAGAAATTAGGAGGTCAGACATTTCTCAAAGTGCTTTCAATTGTTTCCCTTTTGGAGAAAGTTCAAGAACAAGACAGGAGGATAAATCCTCCAGATTCAAAGGAAAACATTTGTTTGCATGAATTTCTTTACCCAACACGCCTCCATCATTTCAATCAACAAAATAAAGGATTATTTTATTTAGGGGTGTCCAACGCAAGCTTGGCGTGGTTCCTCTTTCTTCCCTTTCTCCGAGCGCTTCATCGAAAATTCTCTTCTTGCTACGCCACGGGCTTCGTCTTACTATGCCGGACCACGCCTTCTTGCGCGCAATATTTACACAGCCCGGTCGCCGAAGACCCCTTCTCACATCTTGCTTACCGCATGCACGCATCAAAGGTGACAAGATAGGGGATTGACGAGTGACAGTTATTTACACCGTTGCTCACGTGTTGGACACATCTGATTTAATTCAACGATAATGTAAGTTGGTCGTGGAAGCTAAGGCATGAGCTTTGGACCCACTCCGTCTGGTTGCAGGTTCGATTCCTGCTTCGCACTCTAGACAAGTTATGTAAAGGGGAGGTTCGTAAATATAAAAGATATGTGTTATGCAAAGACTGTTGAACCCACAAAAGGGAGATCGTTGAAACAAATAACCGTTTGTTCGATTCGAATGAACGATTTTCATTTGAGTCAAGCAATCGATTTGTCCAAAATTCTTAAACCTAACCTAAACAAAAAAGCGAAAAAATTATTCATTACTTAATAGTAAAAGACGTCCTGTCGTTAAACTCTTTATTCTTCTATTTTATCGTATCAAGTGATAGAGCAATGTTACATGCGCGCTATAGCACGCGCATCTTATACTAATAAAATCTAATTATGGCCATCGCCATAAAATCCACTACCCTCCATTTGCATAGAAATGAAGCTGATAGAAATTTTATTTCGTGCTTCCAATCGAAATCTCTATCACAATAAAACTTTTCATAATGCTGATAGCGTCGGTTCCCATTCGATATCTCCATTAGCTATCGAAAATGAAATGTGCCCACAAAAAGTTGAATCCAGAAGATATTTTCAACTACTTTATTGGAATTTTACGAATGAAAATGAAGTTTTGCAAACTAAAAGCGTTTATTCTACTTTAGTGTTTGTATCTTCGAGATTTATTATATACACTACAAACACAAAGAACTTTAGTACGTTTGACTTGTATAGTGGCGACATAAAGAGGCCGCTACGAAAATGGCATTTCTCCAAACTTCACGTGACACACTTTTAGTTTAACAGAAAGATGATCAATTCCGAATCAGGTTACAATTCACCAAGTTTCAAGATAATAAACATCATTTATGTCCCTTTTCAAGAAAGCCTGATACATTCTTATTTCGAATTATTTGTGACTTTAAGTTCAGAAAATGTATAAAATATTTGAAAATCATAATATTTTTTTATAAGGAGCACTAATTACCTACCACTTACTTGTATTTTTAAATTAATTATTAAAAAAATGTGTTATCGAAATAGTGATAAAAATATTGTCTGCTGTGAGATGATCATTTATCAAGAAACGAAATTCCTTTAACTGTTTAGGGAAGCTCAAAATATGGAGATTCACTCCCTATCAGAAGAGTTCCATCTGAATAGAATCGCAACATGTAAACAAGTATGAAATATAGCGGAAGTAATGAGTATTATATATGTAATATTATTGCTTCTTGAGAAACGTAATTTCAAACTTTGATTTTGTATGTAATAACTTCCCCACCTTCTCATCATTTATCAATATCATGACAGCAAAAGCTTATATCCAACGTGTGCTGGTTCTCCCTTCAATATTTTCTGTGGGAAACACCAATTGCTATTCTACTATCATGGAAAAAAATGAAGAATCATTGTTGAATGGCAAAAGACGTTGTCGGATATTGAGGAATAATTTCACTTCCCTCTATCTCAATTCTGAACGCGATTGGAAATATAAAACTACTTTTTGAAATGCGAATATTTCTTCCATCAACCGATATTAGGTCCACACAGGATTATTCCAAGTGAAAGTTGACTTATGCTTAGATTCGTGTTTGGAAAGTGTATCAGAATAATTCACTTTTACTTAATTAAAGCGATATTGTGCTTCTTATGATGTTCATTCATCTGAGTGGCGTATAATTGAAGAAACTGAGGTGTTGTTATTTAACAACACGTCATTAAACAAAACTTCAGTTTCTCTAATTTACTTTTACAAATATAATAATTTTAATAATTCAAAGGATGAGATGCATATTATGTTTACGATTATGATTGATAAAGGAGAGACGCTCTCTCAAAATTATTATCAGCATCCGATGTATGATTTTGAATTTAGGAACATTCATTTTAGTAAAAATATTGTCCTGAAATTGCTGCAATAATAATGTTGCATTCATTCGGAAAGAAAGCATTGCTTTATGGTGAGCCAAAGCTCTTGTTGATGAAACCGAATTTTTCGTTGTTTCTACCAAATCTTTGGGTATATGATATGTTCGGCAGATTCAACTAAATGTTTTTCTATTACAGATGCACTTCTCTACTGAGTATATATACTCAAAGTCTCAAAGGAAGTTAGGAATTTTCCTCAATTGAAATTGAAACAGAAAATTTCCAAGACCGCTATCTAGAATTCTATGTGGGACTGCCGAAATTGAATATATGTAAAACCGCACATTGAAAACCATACAGGATCTCAGAAAGATTTCCCTTGTGGGGACCTGTACATGAATCTCCTAGATGAACTTGCAATTTGGATGCATTAAAAAAATTGTGTATGGGATTCTCTTCTGTTCCTCATATACGTATAAAATAACATTGAACATTTCCTTTCGCTTCGAATTTTTAATATATCTTGAAATTTTTTAAGGCGACAGAAATCCCTTGGAATTGAATTCCATCTTATTTCCAAAAAAATCTGGGAATACTTATGAAGTTGTAAAAACTTTTAGAAACCACTTCAATCTTTAGGAATTATGAGATCCCTTGGAGTTTGAATAAAACGCTTCAAATCTTGTTTAATTTTTTGAGAGTTCTTGAATTATTTGGAGATCGTACAAAATTCTCAGACATTCCATGGAATCGTTCAAATCTTTTTTAATTCTTCAGAATCTCTTAAAATATCCCAAGATAATTGAGAATCGCTTATAGCATATTCAAATCTTTCATATACTGAGAAATTCTTTGATATCGAATATCTTTTTATTTCATTTATTTTTCAGAGGTCTCCGAAATCCCTCAAAGTTGAGCTTTTGATATTTGAAAATCCTACGCGTCCTTAGCAATATTTTTCAAAACTTGAAATTGAATTTTAATTTGCGACCAAATCTTGAAAATGGGGAATAAAAGTAACCAAACTGGGAAAATACAGAATTTCCGGATCAAATTTTGAAAAGAGGGGACTATAGTTACGAAATCTGGAAAATAAGGTAACGTAGGGAATACATTTAAACATCGAACTTTGAAAATGGGAGACTATAATAACTGAAATTCCTAAAAAATGCATGAATTTTTCAATGTTCCATAGAGTGTATTCCTAAAGAAACTCTTAAATTCACTAAAATATCTGACAATCTTAAAATGCCCGAACCTTTAATAAAATCTTTTTGATCTTTTGTAATTCTTCTGAATGTCTGAAGTTCATTGGGAATCATTCAGAATCTTCGAACCTTCCTTGCACTAGTCAGAATCTTTTATAATTCTTCAAAATCGCTAGATACCTCTTTAAATTGTGTATTTTTCCAATTTGTTCATTTCACAAATTTTTGAAAACCTCTCCATTTTGAAAATCCTATAAATCTTTGGGAATCGTTGAAATAACGTGTATTTTCTTCGCAATCTCTCAAAAGTATGAGACTTAAGGAGTGGATATAAAAATAGGGAAGTTTAGGTACGCAATCTTAGAAATATCGGATAATAGTAAACAAAGCGTAAAAGTGCCTGCCTAAGCAAACAGGTATTGGAGATAAGGGTCTATGACTAGCAAATTAAAAAAAAAGACGACTTTCGGAAAATAGTACTGAATGTAGGAGACTTTAGAGACAAAATATCAAAGGAAGGAGACTGTGGTTATCGGTTGTTTAAAGAAAGGGACGTTCGGGCAAAATAAAAGAAACGCAATGACTTCAGATACCACAATGTCTGAAAATATTAGAGACTGTTGAGGGAAATTCTCAAAGTAGGAGACTTTAGGAAACAAGTTTTCTCTATAGAGGGCTTTAGGATTAAAACCTACGCAATAGAGGACAATAGTAACCAAACAGCAAGAAAAAAGGAGACTTTTGGAACCAAATATTAGCAACAGAGGTCTTCGCACACCAAAACGTGTTGAAGATGATGAATTAGAGGGACCGACCCTGAGACCTATAATATACGAAAAATGATGGAGACTCACCATGTGGAGGCCTTGGAACGTAGAGGTTAAGATAGAGGCAGTCTTCACTCTGATTTGCTAGGATCGGGGCGATCTTCTCCAGGTAGAGCCGTCTACTCCTGGGCAACTTGGGGTCCGGTTTCGGTGGTTTCTGGGGGCAAGCGGGGGGCATAGTATCCGCGAGTTTGGTTCCTCGCCAGGGTGTCGGGGTAACCGGCGGCATGTACCGCAGGGATCCAAGGGGTGGAGTAGCATAAGGCACGCCACAATAAACCTCGACCGCGGACGTCCGAGCCACGATTCCGCGCAACGTTCCGTATCTCGTCCTAACCACTCTAGTACTATATTTCTGTCCGCCAGCGAAAGCTTCCGCCTTTCCAACCCACCAATATCCAAACAGCAATCCGAAGAACAGCCAAGACAATGCCACTGGTCTAAATCGACTCTTCCCTTCTTTTCGCATTCTCTTATTCTCGCTAGCTTCTCCCGTAAATCCATCCTCCTTAAAACCCGGAACCTCCGAAGTGCTCTCCTCAGCTGCACCCCCTCGACTCTTAATCTTGGAATGATCCTCGACCTCCGCCTCGGCTTCTCCACTCCTGGTAACTTCTTCTTCGACTCTTTTCCTGATCCTCTCTCCAGCCCTGGCTTGTCCAGCGCAGTGACCTTCAGAGTCAGCCTCCGCTGCATCATCTGAGTCCTTGTGGAAGCCATGATCCCTCTGCGAAGGCTGCTCCCTCTCCGGTCGGACTCGGACCTCCGTACTATCCAGGGTAGGGAGCTGAAGCTGCTCAATGGGAGGGGCAAATAGTTTCCTTCTTTTCCTCGAGGTTGCGGTGGAGGGCGTCCGCATCGCGTCACGCCGCCGCGGGCTGGCCCCTCCGGGCCCAGCATCTGTGGCGCCCTCCTGCCCCCGGAAAACTTCCTTCCAGGCAACAGGACCCGATCCTGGGGCCCAGTCGATCCCCTCCTTTCTCGTTCTTTGAGGCTTTCCCTTCTTCTAGAATCCTTTCACGATAACTTTCAAAAGCCGTTGTCGATGTCGTTGTCGTTGCTGTCACTGTCACGCAACTACCTCTCAGTTCCATCCTCGAGTACTCTCCAGCACCTCCTTAACTCAGCAGCCGACGAAGCCGCTAATGTCGCGATCGTGCTCGAGACCTCGTCACTGGATAATCTTAAGGGACTCATCGGCACACGTTCAGAAAGGCGACTCGGCTCCAACGACCCTCTTGCAGTCAATAATTCTAGGCACTTTACAAAACTGCTGACTGCGCTGACGCTTAGATTCAAAGGCAGGCTCCCATCCTAGCTAGACTCTCCAGATAGGAATGAGCACACGATCTCCCTGCATTCTTAATTCTATTCTTCAATTCCTTCTTCTCCATTTTGGTGCAATCATCATTTAACTGAAACAGCCATTGGGATGAATTTATTTAAGCTTATAAATGACAAATCATAGTCGAATCTCAATATTTCCTCTGCGCAAAAATATTATGGAAATTTCAATGTAGGCATGTTCATACTTTCCTATAAAGAGAACATACATAGTAATGATCCTTCACATAATTCAAAAGAAAAAAATTGATCAAGATAGTGAAGTCCTTTTTTTATCGTTAGTGGAATACGATTCAGCTAGGTTTCAAGTGTTAAATATGCTCCTCTCATTTAGCTTCAGTCCATATGAGTCAGCATTTGAAAATTTGTCGCATGTGGCATAATGGTTTAGAAAGAAAACAGAGATAAACCCTTCCTTCCACTACCTATCTCTCTTTGTCAAGATTTGTGCTTCATTGTGTTAAGATAAAACATTCTAATGTGAATGCCGAAGAGAAAACAATTTCTCAATACTAAATTTATATGTAATCAAAGTTTAATTTTCCTTTTTCTGGCAACAGCATTGAAATGTTATATCTCAATCCTATACCCAAATCTCTTGAAACCGTTTCAATCTGTTCAAATTAGTGAATTTATATGAAAATTCCATCAAATTCCTTACAAATACATTTATATTTGTTAAGAATACAATTCTTCGGAGCAATTGGAAATCCTACTAAATTTTTTGACTTATTAACAAATTTTTCAAATTCTCTTTAATTCTATAAAACCTTTTAAAATCAGTTAAAATCTCCGGAGCCTTTTCAATTTGAAGAAATTTCTCTATATCCCTTAAATCGTCGGAATCCTTCAAGATTCATTGGACTCTAAAGAATCGTTACGAATCTCTAGGAATTTTATTTGGATGTCCCGAAAAATCCGTGGCAATATTTTCAGATCCCTTGAGAAGTGTTTCTAGATCTTGAAAACTGGTTAAAATATTTGGAAATCTCATGAAATCAGTTTTCAAGCTAAGAATTGCATAAACAAACGAAAATTTGAATTTTTCAACAAAAGAGTCAAATTTCCAACAAAATAGTTGAACTTATTACCAAAGAGTTAAGTACTTGAACTAAAGAGACGGATTTTCAACAAAACACTGGAGTTTCCGTCAATGTGAGTCGGCATTGGAATAGAGTTGGAATTTCCTACTACATAATTCAATTTCCCTCAAACTTGATTAATTGTTAATCAAGCAGCTGGTTTTCTATCCAATGAAGATGTTTTTTTTCTAAAGGATCGGAATCGAGAAATATATAAAAACAATACAAAAACAGTAGAATTTTTGAAACAGGAATTTGTATTTTCTAGAAAACAGTTCGATTTCAATTGAATGCAAAGAACTTTTTAAACAAAATAGACAAGTCCCTCAATGTGAAGGTGAATAATACAATAACAAATAAGATGAATCGGTCACAAATAGTTGAATTTTTTATCCAAAAATGTTTTTTCTCGATAAAAAAGGTGAATTTCTTCGGAAAAGTTGAATTCTCAAACAAACAGTATTATATTCAACCGAAAATCTAAATTTTGTACAAAAAAGGTAATTTTCTGCAAAATCATATTATTTCTTAAAACATATGTTCAGCTATTACCGAAATGTAACATGTTGGAGACAAAATGACGGATTTACAACAAAACAGTTTAATTTTTGCTCAGGAGAAGTAACTACAGGAGGTTTGATTTTCCTGAGCGATAATTCATTTTTTCAAAAAATTGATGGATTTCCAACCAAGAAGCTGAATATCTAGCCCGAGAAGATGCACTTCCATCTAAATAACAGTATAAGGAAAAAAAGATTGAAAATCAACAAAAATAATCAAATTATCAAAAGAATAGTGAAATCCGATAAAAGAAAAAGTGAAGAATTTAAATACCAAGCAAATAAAATACAAGTTTTCCCACAAAATAGTCGAATTCTCGAACGAAGAGGTAAATCTTAACAAAAATTATTTTTTCAAAGAAAAGTTCAAACAAGTGAGAAAATTCTCTACTTAGGAAGATGAATTCATTACCAAGTGGTTAAATTTCACAACAAAAAACAATGAATAAAAAAAACATGCATCAATTATCAAAAAGACTGATTATCCAAAAAAACTGTTAAGGTTACACTTCAAAAATGCGATTTTTAATGAAAAAACGAAGTTTCTTCTTAATAGTTATATCCTCCAATAAATAGAATTATTTCCAACAAAAAATCAGAATTTAGCAAAAATGGTAACTTTTTTCCAAATAGTTTTATTTTCAAAGAAGTAGTTTATGATTCTAATAAATTTTCAAACTTATGAAGAAAAAGTACAAATTCTCGAGAAAATAGTTGCATTCTCACTCAAAATTCTCACTCTTGAAATTTTTTTTTTTAAACTCTGAAAAATTCAGAAATGTGTAGAAAGCAATCGAGATCCCTATAAAATGAAAAGAACTGAATTTATTCTATTACCTAAAATATTTGGAGCTGCCTCAATCTTTAGCATTGTAAAATTCTGGGAATTCCTCGGAATCTTTGGAAATTCTAGAAATTCTCAAACTCTCTTCGACGATTTGGAGATCTCGAAAAATTTTTAGAAATATGCTGAAATAACGTAAAATCTCCTTAATCCTCACATGCCTTGAAATCATCAAAAATTAACAAACACTCCCTTGCAACAAAATCTAATTTGTTCCTCCAAGGTCTCTGAAAATTTGTTGAAATTCCTCTACATTCATCAAAATCTACAGAAATAATAAAAATCCTTTGAAATAGGAAGAAATTTTTTGAAACGCTCTCAAAATATTCCAAATCCCTGAGATTCTAAAAGATTAGATAAAATCCTTCAAATCTCTTGAAATTTTCTGAAATTTCTTGGCATCTCTGAAAATCTATCAAAATTCTGAATGACCTTGAAAATAACTCCAAATTTCTAAATAATTCTTTTAAGTAGTTATATACATAAAAAACTAAAATAATTAGAAATCCCTTTGGATCTTTTGGATACTTGAGAATTTAATCAATCAACAAGGACCTGTGGCTTTCTCCGGTCTTTTTAGCCCTATAGTAGTTTTCGCTGCCGCTTTAATTGTGTTCTGTATATTGTGCCATAAGGTGTCCGGGTCTGCCTCATCGTCATTATTATTATTACTATC
>WSXT02187652.1:0-19704 GCA_011762715.2 Neuroterus valhalla | reverse complement strand
ACCAAGCGCGGATCTACGCTGGAACGATCACTCTCCCCCCAAAGGTTCTGCGATTGCAAGTTTAACTTTTGTTTTTAAGTTTTTCACGTAGCTATCACGAAATGGCCCTTTAATGACTTTTCGAAATGCCTTCTCCCCCCAAATTCAATTCCTGGATTCGCCCTTGATTGGCGCACTAAATTAGAATGAGCATCTCGCTCACGCGACGAATAAAAATCGGCGGCTTACTGGCACCAAGCGCGGATCTACGCTGGAACGATCACTCTCCCCCCAAAGGTTCTGCGATTGCAAGTTTAACTTTTGTTTTTACGTTTTTCACGCAGCTATCACGGAGTGGCCCCTTTATAACTTTTCGAATCATCCCCCCCCCCCCCCCATTTCATTTCTGGATCCGCCCTTGACTTGCACACTAAATAAGAAGGCAGCTTGCTTGTGCACTGAATAAAAATCGGCGGCAGGCTCGGCGGGAAGGAAAAATTGGCGGTGGCAGCGACCGCTATCAAAACTAAAGAAATCAAGAGCGGTATGAATTTCCAGGCCTTTTTCAGGATAACCAGGTTTTGTAGTAACCCTAGTGAGAGCACAGAGAAACAGTGAAAAATTTATTTCGTCGGCTATTCAAGTGCGCGCAGTGAGGCGATCTTTCGGCTCTGTAAAACGTTAACGGTCGTCCAATAATTCCGGCGCGCTTCGTTAATTCCGGAAAACGGAAAGCCGACATGGTAGGACTTGTCATTCCGGCTTCCAGCACGACAGCTTCCCTGCCTCTTCTCCCGGGAATCCCAGGTAATTGGCGACCTATCGTTCGCCCTTCTAATCTAACATTTGCTCTTCTCGAAAAACAGTAGAAGATTTATACGATTCCAGCTTCCGATTAACGACCTCCATTTGGGATATGCTACAACGAATGTTTACAATCTGATCAGATTTCTCCTTTACATTAAAAGAAGTAACCTTCATTTTCCTATTTATGACCGACTAAAAAGCGTTTCTGACGCACGGTTATTAGGAGAGGGTGCGCCGGATTAGTCCGCATTTGCCGCTAGCGAGAATCCCATCATGCACGATGCCGGAGGGGAGTCATGTGGGATCGGCTCGGTTTCGTCATATGACAAAAGAGATTAAAATGTTTAGGAGACGAAAGGAATAATCTTATATGTGCGTTGAATATTGTTCATAATAATAAAGATAATTTATGTCAATGAGAACATGCCTAATACGTGAAAATGCATTTAATAAATCATTTCAGTACTGGAGCCTATCTTTTACAATGACAAGATCATGGAAATTGACGGTCAAGGCCATGTTTAACTTACCCGATTCCTACTTTACCGACATCTTTTTGTTGCAACAACTCACGTCTACACCGGAATAGATATCGATTTGATATTTTGAGGAAAGCCGTAGGAATCAATAAACTACGTTTGTATACAACATTTTGTTCAAAATTTTCGAAAAAAAAATTTGTTGCGAATTTTTTTTCAAAATTTAGAACCAAATGTTGTTTACAAACGTTGTTTATTGTTTTCTAAGGCTTTCATCAAAAAATCAACTCAATATCTATTTCAGTGCGGACGTGAGTTGTTGACGTGGGTTTCTCTTATCATCTAAAATTTAAAATTTCAACAAACGATCAAACTTTATCTCTTTTTTTCTTTCAAAGAAATAAATTATCTCGGTCAAATTTTTTTCCTTTTAAAATTTTCCTCCTTTTACCAATGTTATTCCAATTTCAACCATCTGGTTAGAAATTATTCTTTCCCAGTAGAAAATTAATCATCATGGAAGATAATTTAACTTTTGCAGATGAAAATTCAATTCTCTGGTTTGAAATAAAATCATTTTGTTAAGAATTTAATCTTTTTCAATTGAAAAATAATATGTTTTAGTTAAACATTGTACTACACTGAACAACCGGTATGGTCTTCGGCAGTATATTCTAGCGCGGCGCCCTAGATTTTTTGGTCGCACGCCGTATATTGTGGTTTTCGCGGCGCACAATATCGGTATGGGCAGGAGACCTAAACCAAGCTTAGCTGGTGACAAGTAATGAAATTTCAGAGGTTAAACTCTTTTGACAATTTGAGCAAGCACATGTAATTTGGTAGATTTACCTTCAAATACTTGCTGGAATTCTTTCAGTTGCCAATCTATCAATTTTCTTTTCACCTACTCATCCATATTCTAAAGAATACAGCAAAATTAAGAGATCGTAAACAGACACTTCTCACGACAACGACATAACGAAGTTGCTTCCGAACGCCAAACCGGGTTTGGGCCAGACACCTATAAAATTTACCTGTCACGCAAAAGAGAATGGGCAACATCCTGATACCGTTACAGCTAAAAAAGGTTTAGCTGGGACAGCCATATCGGTTTTATAGTGTACTCCATTAAAAAATTGTTTCCTCCGGATTGAATAAAATTCTTTCAGATTTGAAATCAAAATCTTTTTGGTAGGAAAATTTTTTTTTCTTTCTAAAGATTCATTATTCGAATTGATATTTATTTATTCGATTTTTGGTTGGATTGTACCTATTTTTCATGGACTTAGTTTTTTTTTTTTTGGAAATTCCAATAACTTATGCACGATTGAACAGTGATCTTTTTAGTTGGAATCCGAATCTTTTTCTTGAAATCTGTATTTTTTTTTTTAGAAAGAATAATTATCTCGATTGAGCAGGGATTAAAAAATATATTTTTCCTCCAGAAAACTGTCATGAAAGAATGAATCCAAATAAATTTTATATGGTATGCAAAGTTCCTTGAAATTATCGAACACAATTTTTCGATCTCGATTGTTATTTTTTCCGGGGGTCCGGAGACTATTCTCTCGAAGAAATTTTCTACGATGAATTTTTCCAAAGTTCTGGATTTTACGGTTCAATGTTTTTCATTCCTTGATGTTACAAATCAAAGTTTCATTTGAATTATCGAATCCAATTTTTATTTTAAATCCTATATTTTTCTGAAAATCCACAAATGAATTCCCTTTAATTTATTACAACCAATTTATAAATTCCCATTGCTATATTTTTTTAGGGATTTAAAAATCAAAAGTCCTTCTATATCACCAAACCCAATTTCAATCGCAATAATTACTTAACAAAAGCACCAATAATAATGCATTTGATAAATACCTATACCAGCACTAATCTGATTTTAACTCTCAATAGTCACACTGGGTGAACTTCACCCAGCGCGATTTGAAAAAAAGTGATTCTTCAAAAAACCGCGATGAAATATTAACAAATTAAAGTACTTTACATATAATTTATCGCTTCATAACGTATACCATTATATTCTTGATAAATTTCTGCACATGTTGTAAGAAAATTCTTTGGAAATTGACCAATTATAACCCAAGATATTTAGCACAAAAGGTCGAATGGGTGAAATTCACCCAGCGTGACTACCGTGTCCCACAGTGAAGGTGTGACTATTGAGGGTTAATATCTAATTAGAAAAAAAACACAATTAAAAAAATTGCGTGTTGTGGAACACGCGACAGATGTAAATAACCCGCGTCGAATCTTCATTGAGACGTTAGTGCGAGCTAGTTGCTTTGCTGGATTGATGAAGCTGCCGTCTTTATAAGCCGAGTTATAAGTAAACTGTGGGTGGTCAGGGCCGCCCTCCGCTGATCTTCAGTTTCCCCTCTTGCGCTTTTCCCAGGAAAGAAACCTTTTACGCTATGGGAATGTTTAACTGATATCTTTGCGGATATTTTTTGAAGGACATCGTTTTCATTTGATCCAAAGTATAAAACTCTGAATGAGAAATTTTAAATATAAGCGTTAGTTCTATTGGGAATATCATGGAGAATAGACATAAGGAGACCAATCTGTAACGTATGGACTTCACCAAAAACGGTCGCTTTTCCTTTGCCACTAACACGTACATATACGCGTGCAGTACATGGACATCCCGAGCTTGGCGTGCCAACCGCATTTGTAAAAAAAAATGGCCGACATTTCAGTCGCATTTGAGGTTATGTATACGTCATGTTTACATAGGCGGCCATATTATTTGTAAAATGCAGACGGCACGCCATGCTCAGGAAGTTTTGAACTATACGTAAGTGTGAGTATGTACACGTGTGTTTGTGTGAACTTCTTAAACTTCTGGCAACAGGAAAGTGCTCATCTTTAGTTCCACTAGTTTGATCTCCTTATGTCTATTCTCCATGGGGAATATAAAGTTGCAGTGCGAGACCTGATGGCCATCTAGCGAACTAACCAACACGGCTGCCAATGGGATACACGTAGCATTGTTCAAATGCGTGTTGCGCACAAATAACGCGATAATAATTAATTTCGTGTCGGATTAATTAATTAGAAGTACACAAGAAGTTTTTTGAGTTGATATAAAATCCTAAAAATGGAATTCTCCTGGAATCATAGAAAGGGAAACGATACTCGCAAAGGAAACGTGTGCTGTGTTGTCAATTGTGACTCCAAAAAATATATCAAAACTAATTGGAGTTTCCATAAAGTACCAAAATTTGGCAGTGGTACTGTTACAGTGAAAAACCTTGTTGGAGAAAGCATTGTTGTTGTCAAACGTTTGAAATTGTTAAAACGACTCAAGATACTGATCAACAAATACTAAATAGTTTGCTCTCTCAGGGTGTCTAGCCCCGACTGATGATGAAATCCTGGCTTTTTTCCCGCTTTTTCCCGTCAGGTTTTAGAATTTTTCCGTTATGGAAAACCGGTTGAATAGTTTCAAATAATTATTTATCAATGAATAACAAATTTCTAAACGCCTGCTCATTAACTTCTCTAGTTCTTCGTCAACCCCCGCAGCATCTTGCATAAATTTTTTTTTTTATTTTCCAGTGCTTTATTTTCATCTGCAAAGAGACTCAAGAAGCCAAATCTTTGAAAATATTTCGTTTAAACAAATTTTGTAAACAATTATTTCCGAATTTGATATATATATATATATATCGCAAAAATCATGCGAACAACATAAACTTCAAACCCATAAACCAATAAACCTACAAACCCTAAACCCATTAACCCCAAACCCATAAACCCGAAACCCATAGACTTCGAACCCAAAACCCATTGACTTCAAACCCATAAACCCTTAAATCCTAAGCCCATGAAACTCGAAACAATAGACCCCAAACCCAAAGACTTCAAACCCATGAACTCAAAACTTATCAACCCTAAACTCCTAAATCCTAAGCCCATAAACTCGAAACCCCTAAACCCATAAACGTGAAACCCATAGACTTCGAACCCATAAACCCGAAGACTTCAAACCCATAAATCCCAAACCCATTAACCCAAAACCCATTGACTTCAGACCCATAAACCCTTAAACCTTAAATCCTAAACCCATAAAACTCAAATTAATGAAATCTGACCCATTAACCCAAAACCCATAAAATCTAAACCCATGAACTTTAAATCTATAGACCCTAAAATTCTATACTGTAAATCATCATTTTTTCGTACTCATTAAGAATTATCAAACGCAGAATCCCAATGTTTTTGGAACATTTATTCAATACTGATAGGACTAATGACTATTTGATTAATTAAATAATCATACTGAAGTAAATTGTCGAGATGGAGTACGGTTGATTACCGGTAAGGTCTTTATATTCCTAATCAGCGATCTTAAAAAAATTATTTCTTTCGAAAATTTTCGAGGCAAAATGCTTTATAATTGAATATTTATTTTAATATCTCATAGACTCATCATTGAATGGACAAAAATGAATGTTATAATAAAGCATGAAAAATTGTTTGATATACTGCATAAGATTGTTTTTTAATAACTTTGAAACTATATTTCATGACAAAAAGATACAAGATGAAAAATATAAAACTTCAAACCGATGAAGCAGCAAAAGATGTGTTAATGGAAGGGTAAGAAAAAAAAAAAATGAAAGTAATTCATTTTTTCAAACAGATCAATTCAAAACAACTTAATCAATACTAAGAACATATTTGTTTATATACAATGAGAGTTAAAAATAGTTCCTATTTGAAAATAAAATCTGTTATAAATTGAAAATCAATCTAGAAAAAATAATTTGTTCAACAATTTTTTTTGCAAAACTAAAGGCAAACTTGAAATTAGCGCACGAAAAAACCCCTTACTTAACATATGTTGTATTTGTATTATTATTAATTTTGTTATAGACGCTGAGAGCCTTATTAGTATTTTATTTAGATTATGCAAAATTAATTATTTAGTCATATGGTTATTTAGTCAATGTTGGAATCAGCAATAAGTCATCCAAACCAATTGTTTAAACAAATTCATGTTGCAAAAGTAATGGCAAATTTAAAATCAGCTATGTCTCGAACCTCTTAAATTATATATTATTTATCTAGTTCATGACTCGAAATCTTATATT
Source organism: Neuroterus valhalla (assembly GCA_011762715.2). Classification (NCBI taxonomy): domain Eukaryota; kingdom Metazoa; phylum Arthropoda; class Insecta; order Hymenoptera; family Cynipidae; genus Neuroterus; species Neuroterus valhalla. The sequence goes on along the minus strand of WSXT02187652.1, from coordinate 13,325 downwards.
CACGAAAGGGTTATACAATTGAGTTGTAGAAGAACTTGATTTCGCCATATTTTGTTTTTGAAAATTGTTTAAACAAATTATTTTGGAAATGTTAGCTCTGTGAGTCACTTTGTAATTCAATCATGAACATTTCTGGCTTAATTTTGTTTCATTTGGTTAAGATTTGCGACCTGTAAGTGGTTTTGAGTGAAATTATTGCTATATCCTCAGTGGCTAGACACCCTGTACTCTGCATTTCAGCGTTGACGATTATGTGTTTGCTGGTTTGTTTCTTAAACAGTTATTACGTGATTATTAAATATAAATATTATCATGCTCATTAAATTAAATATATGGCTCGTGCCAGCTTTGCAAGTGCAGTCCATGACAGTGACTTGTTCATTGATATCACTGTTGTTATTATTATCACGAATCATCGCTCTTTCAGCTTCGATCATGTTTCTGGAAGACGGCATTGCAACAGTATACTTACAAAATGTTTTTAAGAGAGAATAGCAACATTTTTATCACATTCAAATTATACTTTACTTGAATAAACGTATTCAGACTAACGCTATTCATTTGCATGCCGAATCCCATAGGCAGACATGTTTGTTTTGATACAGTCGCGCCTCTTTGCCCGCGGTGGATGTTTTTTTTTGCCAGTAATTCTCAGTTTTCAAGAATCATTTCTTGAAGCATCAATCTTTCCAAATAATACGGAATTTTAACGTTTTTGGGCTAACTTACTGGACATATCCCTGCCTTGTACACCTTGAAATTCAATTAAAACATTCAATTTGCAAATTATCAATTACGTTTCGATATTCGTAAGTATTTAACTTACATCATCAAATAAATGTTTGGTCTCGGAAAGGGACCGAAATATTATCTGTCACGAAACGCACTCGTTCTCCATTAGGGCTCTCTTCCCCCGGAAAAACTGAGAGCAAAAGCATGTAACCCTCTTCTCCATTTTGTTAAATTGCACTAAAATCCTATAAACTTTGTTGGACATAACCCCTACTACCGAAGTCTCGATTGGAACATTTTACTGCGGAATCCAGAACTGAAAATATCAGAATAGCGATGCACGTACGCGTAGGAAAATTACCATTCTCTCTACACCCTCGTTAACGATTCGACCGTAGCACATAGGCTCTTCTGGAAATCGAGTTTCGGGAAGTTCACGGTTCATGATCGAAATTTCTAAATGCTTTTCCGTTACCCCTTGGACCTTTCCCGTTGTAATTTTCACCCTGCGAGCGACGACAATCGGGCGATTAGCCGTGAAACGGCTTTACGGCTGAATTTGCATAAGGCTTGGCGATTAAACTAGGCACGATCGAGAGCCCGAGTACTGAGAGAAACACAGAGGTCGATAGTACAAAATACATTAAAGAGGAAGAAATAAACAGAAAGAAATAAAAAGTGGCACGGAGCTACCGGAAATGTAACGGAACAAGTACCGACTTGGAACTTGTGGTACTTTATTTGTATTTTACAAGCGGACATTTGTACAAGTATACAACGGCGACGTAAACTGTACTCTTAATTACCCGAATAACGAGAGTACCTGAGGGCCGTTGAGAACTCTAGCTGCAGCGAAGGACCATTTTCTTCTTCGATGTGTCGCACTTTCTCCTTTCTCTTCTCTAATCTTCCTTTATTGGTCAGGAACCGGGAGGCAGGAATGGATCTGGCGGATGGGACTTCAAACGAGTGTGCAAGACATGATCACTTTAAAAGGTGGCATGTACAATGTATTTCGATGTATTTACACATGTGACTTAAACATGATGCGATTCAACGCGTCGAAACAGCTTACACTTATTTGCTATATCTTCAATTAGGCTTACAAAATCAAACTACTGTCTTTCTGAACTTTTGAAATTGAAAGCGCGTTCTCTAAATATCGCTACAATTAGAAATATAAATCACTCTTCATTCACTATTCACTAAATGCTTCGTTCAAAGACGCTGCTCTGCAAAGGTACTCTAAAGTGAGAACTAGCATTTACAATCATCATCTGCAACGGAAATCAATCCTAAAAAAAAGGAAAAAAAATTGAAATATATAACACCTGCAAAAGACACGTGTTGCCTCACAAAATAATTAAAAAGAATTCAAAAGAATTCATTTAACGGATTTAATCAAAAGTTAAAAAACCAAACACATTTCCGCAGACTTGTACACTATCACTCTGCTTAATAACAAGGCGCAAGGTTACATACAATTGAATTCAAGATTTACAATCAATGTTATCAACTAATTAATATCATACTCTGATAATATACTTTACGTTAAAGTTCTGCGATCGGTCCAATCAACCGCGCAATGTATAACGGGATAACTCACTGGCATTGGAACGTATTCCACCCAAAACGGCGGCTGCGGATTCCTCGGGACGAACTCCTGCGCCAGCGGATTCAGTGGCGCCACGGACGGAAGTTCCGGAAGTGAATTTAAATGGTAGCTTAGTTCATCTTCACTGATCCCATGAACAGTTGCTGCCTTGAAGAACTGCTGCCACAGAGTGCGACAACAACCGGTAGTCAAAAGCGCTACAGGGTCACCAACAACCGCAACAAGACACTTTGCTCGCGTCACCGCTGTATTCAAAAGTCGCGGATTCGTCAAGAAACCATAATCGCTAACATTGAGTTCAGCTGAGTAGCGACTACAGTGTCGCGTACGAACCGTGCTAATGAAGACGGCGGTAAACTGCTTTCCTTGGACGTTGAGGACACGTTCAACGTTCACTTCTGAAAGTCTTCGTTTCCGAAGTTCGTTGCGGATCCTCAAGACCTGTTCGGAATAGTGAGCCAAGACTCCAATTGATCCTTCCCCATAAGGCCCCCATCGCGCCTTCGGCCAGTAGTGCTTCAGCTGCTCCACCCGGGTTACCAACTCCGTCACTTCCTCGTTGTTGAAAAACCCAGTCGAGTGCATTCCCTGTGGAGAAATAAACAGTTTTTTGATTCACAGTTTTCTCCGATTCCTCTTCTATATAGGGTATCATTTCCGAACCGTCCCATTTTGAAAGCCATGTTGTTACACCAAAATGAACATCACGCATTCAGGAAGAAGAATAATTGTTTTTAGAGAACTGTTATAACAAGATCATGAACATCACGGGAGTGAAGCCTCCGTGTTACAAGATGGAAACAAATCCACGGAATCCATATCTGCAGTTCGTTAGGCCTTATACCCTCAAAATTGTTCTCAAATTGAGAAAAATGGCAGGGCAACGATGGAAATATCGAAAAATCCTTTGGATGAGTATGAGCGATAGCAGAAAAAGTTATTCTGACCTAAACCAGACATTTTTTCTGCTAATTATAACTTGTTTAACTTGAATCTATAGTTTCTTTGCATTGTCGAAAAAAAGATTTTTTGAAAATCGTAAACAAAAATTCCCAAAAAGGATGAACGAAAGCAAAAAAATGTAAAATGTGTTATTCACAAGATGTTTGACCACGTAGTATCTTCCTTGCATACAAAACGAAGTTGCTTTCGCTCATATTTTTTTACTTATTCTCATTTTCTTTCGCTAGTTTAGTACCTGCTGCTGCCTTCATTCCTTTTTTCTTTTGTAACGAACTCGTTTTTCTTCAAATGACATATGCAAAGGGTTTCTTTTCCACTTTTGTTCAGCAAAAATCTGCCTTCATGTTGACATTCCATCTTCCTTGGTATCGAAACTCCATCAATCACATAAAAAATATATCTTTTGCAACAATATTTGCACAAATTTGGAATAATCAATTTATTGGATTCATCTAATAAAACAATTATCAAGCGCAATATGAACAATATTATCAAACTTCGAGGTTAGGTTCACTTTCGATTCGTAGTAAGCAACTTTTTATAAACTTTTACTGCATAATTCGTTCATCTACTGGAAAATTATTTCAAACTTGACTTGTTAGACAATTATTCTCAAATTAAAATATGTTTCTACTCAATTATAATGGAATTTGTTTATAATACGTTGACACGTGCGTTCACTTGGTTAAGACTCCAATTATTGCCACAGTAACGGTACCGGATTGTCCCCAAACCAACCTGTGCCGGAAATCAGTTTTGTTTCCGGAAGTTCCTATCCCAGCTCCACCCCCGTGATTGACATATTCCAATTACATTCAGACAGAGCCTTCTCTGAAAACAAGCCTCTGTCTTCGAAGTGAACTTATATTATTTTGCCAAGTTCACATTGGTATCTCTAATTATTTTTCCCAGCAAACATGTCTTCCGACTTCCTAATTTGTAGGTTTTTACTAGTATCCCTCCTCGAACTATAGGAAATCTCATGCAATCATGAGAATATAAAAAAATAGTAAATGAGAACAAACCTTGACTTCGTTTCCCTCGACAGCATAGAAAGTGAGTGGTGTCTGCTCAGGATGTTTCTGCAGGCTCGCTCCAGGTTCGACTTCTCCACCATAAAAGAGTTCCGAGGTAAGCTTGACGATGTCAGCATGCGCTCGATAATTTCGACACAGTTGAATTCTACAGGGATGATTGGGTTCATAAGTCAAATGAATTCTTTCCAAAAGACTAGTTCCAAGTCCGCGCTCTCTAGCCAGGTCGCTGTAAACTTCCGGCGCCAACTGCATTTGATCTCCGGCTAAGATTATGCGCGTTCTCTCATTGGCCAAAGCAAGAGCTGTTAAGGCTTCGCACTCGAGAGCCTGCGCGGCTTCGTCAATGATGATGTGGGATGGTTCCAGGTCAAGAGGTGTCAGGCAACTTGAGGTTGCGAGGGTGGTTATGACCAATCCACATTCGGCGATATCCTCTCTCGTAGGGTCGCGAAAACGACCACTCATATCCGTCAAAGTGTACTCTCGGACGACTGGGTTTACCTGGTGGATTTAATCATATTCTAGGCTCATTTATAGTGGTACCGAAGTAACTTTTCTGTGAAGTTTTGGAGGTCAATATAGGAAGTTTATAAGAAAGGAAAAATTAAAAACTAACTCTTTAAAGATTATAAAAATGATGACGAAAGGCTAGATATCTGATTGAGTTTTTACCGTGTTTCTGGTCCGGCCCTTGTAATAAATCCTGAGTGGCTTCAGTCTAGGGTTCTTAGACTCCCGATACCAGCCATCGAAGAACTCCTTAACATACAAGTCTGCAGCGCTGTTGCTTTGCGTGCAGAGGATGACTTTGCTATCCATATCATCCAGAAGCATAATTCTCAACGCTTGGGCAATCGTAGAAGTCTTTCCAGTTCCAAAAGGCCCCAGCAAAAGTATAGGTGGCAGAATCTCTTCCTTAGGGGCCATTATCACAGCGACGGCTTTCTTCTGCCTCTCATTCAGAATGTGAGTTTGTACCATCTTGTCCCATCTATTGTTCCAAAGGTAATGATCTTCCCCGAACCTATGGTTCGAAGGGGGAAATACAAGTTGCGTGTTGGGTAGACAATCTATTGCTCTGTGCCATTCACAGAAAGGCATGCGATTCAAGACGAACTGAACCTGGACCTTCAGGTCGGTATCCGTTTTGAAGCCGAGTTTTTCTACACAAGTTTTGGATAACCGTGCATAAATTGTATGGTTACATTTGTCTTCGACATGTGCTTCGAAAACAGGTTCATCCGAGTTTTTCTCGGTTGGCACATCTCCAATCAATCGCCTAATCAAAATACTATTGCAGCCTCGCAGAAGCAGTCGACCACACTTTGTGTCTTCCGTAATTTCACGTCCCAGAGGAAGCTATAGAAAAAATGAAAAGTTCCTAGAGATTGAGTAATTCAAGAATTTCTATGAAAGATACGCGAAATAGTTTCCTATGATTCAAATCGAATTATAAAAGAAAGTGTTATACAAATTTGAAACTAAGTTCATAATTAGGATCAATTCGTGAGTTGGAACGGTTTTAAGATTGTAAGATTCACACCTGAGCAAAAAGTTCGCCGGGAGGTGCATATTTGGCAAGGCTGGATCCATCGGTGTCTGAGTTCAGAATGTAACAAGAAGATAATCTCAAATGGGCAGCTTCATTGTACCTGGCGACCTGTTCATGCCTGGCTAATTCTTCGACGGTAACCAATTCATGAAGCCGTCCTTTGTAATTAGTGGGAGTAAGGGACTCCTCGGTGAGGGTGGCGTGCGTGAGGAAGAAGTTGTTCGTTTCAGGATAAGGATAGACTTTACCTAAGTACACTTCTCTCGGATCCTTGGCAGGAACAAAAGGAGAGCTAAATGGAACGCAATCTTGATGAGCCTCGTTTAACAAACGTTGATTGAGATTCAAAACGTAAAGGCTAGCATCTTTTAGCCTTTTCAGGTCATCTTCTGGTACACAATCGACGCAGATTTTCCTAAGCATCACTGGATGCTCATCTCCGAAACCAAACAGTACATTTTGCCGGAAGGTTCCGAACTCATCGGTGGAAAAAATTACCTCTACTTCGTAAGTGGCCTCGAATTTTGGAGTTCCGTTACACTCTAATTCGTAGTCGGTGGCTTGCCATTCTTGGCCGTTGCTTACCCCTCGACATTTGAATTCGTTAGTTACGGACTTCAGAGTAAAGTTCTTCCGATGACTGTCCAGTGCAAGAGCGACATTCTTGAGGCGCTTGTCTAAAGATGAAGACATCAGTAAAGATTCTAGGCTTTTATTTTTGTTTTTGAACGAAAATTCATTGGGACGAATAGGGTGATATTGAAACAGCACAACATTTATTCATAAAAAGTGTTCTAGAATGATGATTGCATGAATTTTATTGAAAATTTTAATGAGGGCTCGACTGCGAAAAGGAGATACCGCATTTCGGCGAAAGGATGCCATATCTCATTTTTGCCGCTGGCTGTTTAATTGAGGAAAAAGAAATCAGACAAAACATTGAGAAATGTAAATATTTAATGTTCACAGACCTGCAATACCAGCTGCAATCTAATCTCAAACAAGGTGTAAAATACATAATAGATATATTTTTTTCTGGTAAATTAACGAACAAATAATGAATTTTTGAATCTTCAAGGTATTTTTTTCAATTTTGAAGGATTTATATGTTAAATTATACAATTAATGTACGAATCAGCTATCAATTAAAAATTTAATAATGGCACAAGTGACAATAGCAACTTGGAAAAAGAAGAAAAAGAGAAAAATTGGATAATATTAAAGGGACTCAAGCGGTGAGCTAGTAGGTTTGTAGTTTGCATAATGCAATTAACCAACTCGTTCATTTGAAGTGCCTCACGTAATACTGGAAAAGTTACGTAATATATCAATTGAAAATTAGAGTGAAGAGCAACATTTAACAATTGTTATCGTCTTTTATTGAAAAGGCCTAATTAATGACTTTAACATTGCATGGAAACAATACATACATTTTTTCACAATCTGAAATATAAATATTCTTTGCCTTATCGCTATATTAGTCTCTGATAAGTGGGAAAATACTTGTAAAATTTATTTTCTTTCCAAACATAAACATTGAGCTTAGTACGATAACAAATACTGATTTACTTATGTTTGCCTTTTCGAGTTATATCAAGGGGAAATTAATTGAACATAAATTTATCATATTCTTGTTGCAAGATTGTAGAGTTCTTTTTTACAAACGAACTAGAGGTACTTAACACTAAAGTAATTAATCTTCCAGATTTTTACAACACGTAGTTTACAATTTATTAACAATTAATCAAAAGACAAGAAATTTAGACCAGGTACAATTAGAGAATAATCATAAAATGGGATTGAACGTTTCAGCATCAATATGAGAAAGTTGTTCAAATTTGTAAGATTTTGAACTTTTTTATTCCCTTTTGAATTTTAATTGATAGAAAAAATTGACGTGCCAGGTTTTTCGTACGCTCAAACTAGATTATGGAATCACAGCTGTTCCGTAATTCAATTTTGAGTAAAAAAAAGAGGGATTTTTTATGAGAAAGGGGGGTTGTTATAAAAAACTATTTATATAATAAGGGTACCTGATAATTATTTCCAGAGAGTTTTGTAATAATTATGTTTGAAAAAAATGGTCAAGCTGGCTTTGAAAAATCTGTTTAGCAATGCAGCACTTTCTCCTGATAAATATACATCAGGAAAAAATTCAGACGATAAACGAACATTTTGAAACGGTCTTTATCCTTTTCCTCTCTGTTTTGGAATCCCACTCTGTTATAAATTAAAAACTTTTTTTCCGTTCAAAGATAAATAATTTTGTAGAACTTCATAAGAATAAACAATAACTTTCATATTTATAGACTAAAAAATCTTCATTGATTTGAAATTCCTCTTTTTGTTTTGAAAATTCCTTTTTATTGGGTAACACAAACGTTTGATAGAAAAATTTTTTGTCATAAATTTGATTATTTGGTTGTAAATTAAATTCTTTGAACTTTATAACCTTTATTGTTCAATATTCATATTTTTGTATTTCATTCCGTTGAAAATTGGACTACTTGATGGAGGTAACAAATTTATTTATTTAGTTAAAAATTTGCCTTTTCGGGTTGAAAATTTAATTATTTTGGAAAAAAGTATACGGTTTGATTCAAAATATTGTTCAATATTCATATTTTCGTGTTGAAAAATACACTCTTTTGTAAAAAATTAATCTACCAGGTTGAAAATTTCAATGATATCCCAGGGGATAAACATCTTTGCATTGAAAATTTGACTGCTCCATTAAAAATCCAGCAATTTCGTCAATTTTTCTTGATTGCAGGTAAAAAAAAATTAAGTAAATTAAGTAAATGAATTTCTTCTTTTGGTTGGTAAATGAATTTTTTCTTTTGGATGGTAAATGAATCTTCACTAGTTGAAATTTTTTTTTTCCGGTTGATAAATGACCGTTTTTGGTTACAAATTTAATTATTGAAATGGAAGTTCGGCTTTTTGGGTTGAAAATTCAATTATCTAGGTAGAAGATTATACCATTCCAAGAATGAACTTTAATGTTGAATATTCGTTATTTTGTGTAAAGAATTCTTCTGTTCTGTAGACAAATACTTTATTTTGGTTTGAAATGCCGACGAAGTGTTCGAAATTTGAATCGTTTTTGGTTGAAAATTCAACCATTTTTCTGGAAATTTCTTTGATTGGAAATGGATCCTTTTCGATTGAAAATAAGTGTATTTTGTTGTAAGTTCTCATTTTTCGGTTGGAAATGCACCTTTTTAGTTGAAAATTCATCTTTTTTGGTTAGAAATTATGAAGAGTATAGTTAAAAAATTATTGTTGAGAAAAAAAGATTCTGACATGATGCTAATAGTTCTTACAAAAAAATGTAAATTTCTAGTTACATATTGTCATAGAGAATTGATTATATATTTCGAAGTTGCCTAAAGGCACAAAGTTATTATAATTTACAGCTGAGGAAAGAATTTTCTACTGGATTCTCGAAGCATAAATTCAAAACAAGTAAAAAAACATGTAAAAAGTAATGATTTATTAGACTGTGGATTCCCGCAATACGCGATAAGAATGAAAAAATACGCAATTAAAGCACAAAAATGAGTGTAGTCATTAGAAAAGTAATTGAAATATCCTGGAAAAAAGATTCAAGTTCAGAAAGTTGAGGTTGAGAAATTCCAGGAAAAGATCTATCTTCCCTCAAGATAATTCATCTCGTGAGCGTTATAATACGTGCAATCCTTCTTTTTTTTTGTCTGCATCAGAAATATCTTCTCCCAATGGAAAATAATGAAAAGAAAAATTTCCATTCAAGTATTTTACATGTTGCAAAAATCGACAAACGCGAGTGAAATTTTTGCAAAAATGAGATATTCATTTCAATGAATATCCATGACTGAAAAAGTGACACGAAAATAGTTTGCCAAATGCTACGAAAATCAATCGAATAACTTAATTTCCATTTGCAAAATGGCCAAGTTCACAAACAAAAAAAAAGTTGGAGCACGTGTTGAACGGAAGTGACCTATCAATCCCTGAACAGATTTGATCCTAAAAGAGAAAATTAGCCTATTTTTTTGTAAGATGCAGCTAAGCAAGCAAAAATTAAAAATGCAGCTGTTTTTGATGGTTGATTACAGTCCAAAAATTGACGTCAGTCTCACCGATGGCGTGAATTTTAAAGTTGTAGACCCTCTCGACGAACTTGTGGGTAATCCTGACATTTTGTTCGGTATTGGGTTCCTCCACAATGACTTGACTGGGATCATTGGCCCTCACCCATTTTCGGTGCACGGCTTTCGCGAAACACAGGAACGACATAACCTCGTTGTTGATAAGAGCGATTTCGGCCATGGTGGCCATAAGCGAGGTTGGCGATCCGACGGCACAACGATTTGGGAGACTTAGTACGGGATTTTTTCGCTTTTCGCGTCCGTGTTGTATCGAAAGACAGGCGAGGTGCTTCCGCGTTGTTCACGAATTACATTTTTTGATGTGAAAACACGTTCAGGGAAATAGTTAAGGGGACAGTGACGTTATCTGGCACGACGCGATGCACCTCCTCCTCAGACACTGCGCCGCTGCGCGACGGCTAAAGATGGCGCTTGCCGACCTCTTGTACTGCGCGTGCGTTGAAAATACAGGCGGCGCGATCTGGAGGCGGTAAAGATATTGATCGAAGGGAGACCAGCTATACCAACGGTGGATATACGATGGCGCGAGAATTCAAAAGTGGAGTATGAGGTGATGTGGGTATTCGAGGTTTGCTGAGGAATAAAATAATCAACAGGTAGGACTGGAAATAGAGAGCAGTTATTCTGGAGCGGTTTCTCATTCAATTTCGTCTGTTTGAAAATAATTGTATGATAATTTACTATAATAAATTGATATTGAGATGGACGAACTATTATGGATTTTATTTTCAGAATGTTTGTACAATTCTTTTATTTTCTAATTTAATTTTCATTGTTATGCAAAAAGAATGCATTGAGTTACAATTTTCGGAAAATGAGCAAAAATTACATTATTTTTTTGAACAAAGTTATTTTCTTTTTAATTTTAACAAAAATTAGCCGAATCTCACATCATGTAATTTTCTCTCATTTATATTTTCGTACTTAAATATCTTACTGTTTTGTAGAAACTCGTTTTTTTAACCTCCAAAATTAAACAATTTCAACCAAAAATATTTATAAAAAGTTCACCTACTGGATATAAAATTTACTTTTTTATCAAAAAATCAGATTTTCGACGTAAAAATTCAACTGTTCCGTTGGATAATTCATCTTTTTATTTATAAAAATTTAAGATTTTTCTTTGTTTTGTTAGAGATTAATTATTTTTTCGGAAATAAATCGTTTGGTTAAGGAATTGAGAGAATTAACTATTTGGTAGAAAATAAACGAAACGAAACATGTTAAAACATGAAACATTCCAAAACAATCAAAAATTCTTAAATAATAATTGCATAGTTTAGTAGAAAACTGAATTATCGTATTTTTATTTATGAAATTAAACATTTCATTTGTTTCGCTGAGAATTAATTTTTTTGGTTGAAAAATCAATAACTTGGTTTGAAATTAAACTATTTTCTGATAAACTGATTTCTCTGTTGAAAGATTATGATTTTGTTTGCAAATTTAACTACTCGGTTCAAAATTGAACTTTTTGTTTGAATAATTACCTTCTTGATAGAAAAAAAAACTTTTTTATTGAAAAATCTCATGTTTCGGTTGAAAATTGAACTTATGTGTGGAAATTGTTCTTTTGCATTCAAAATTCCACAATTTTGACCTCAAATTGAATTATTTATTACGAAATTTCATGTTTTTATTCAGATAAATAGAACATTTTTCTCTGTTCAGTTGAGAAATTATGTTTTGGTTGATCAATCACTTACTTGGTTCAACATTGAACCATTTTGTAAAAAAAGAAACTAAGTTTTTTCTTCAAGATTAATGATTTTGTTCGAAGATTCAAATATTTAGCATAAAATTGAAATATAAATTTAAAAAATTGGATGTTTGCGTGAAAATAAACTTTTTGTTTGAAAATCTTTTTTTCGGTGGAAAATTGGAATTTTGTGTAGAAATTAGTTTTTTTTTTGTTTCAAAATTGGACCATTCCAACCTCAGATTGAATTACTTATTTTAAAAATTAACAATTTTGTTTAAGAGTCAAACTATTAAGAAAAAGTTTACTTAGTTTTCAAATTGAAAATTCAACTGTTTTGTAGATAATTCGTCTTTTTATTTATATAAATCTAACATTTTTCTCTGTTCTGTTGAGAAATAACGTTTTCGGTTGAAAACCCAATTACTGGATATAAAATTGAACTATTTCGTAAGAAAACTAATTTCGCTTTCAAAGATTTGTGATTTTGTTCGCGAATTCAGCCAGTTGGTGTAGAATTGAAATATTAACGAAAAAAATTATTTTTTTGGTGTAAAATCAACTTTTTTATTTGAAGAAACTAATTTTATGGTTGATTCTTTTAATGTTTTGTAGAAACTTGTTTTTTTCTTTGACTTCAAAATTCAATCGTTTTAACCAAAGATCGAATTTATCAATAGAAAACTTAGTCGGTTTGTTCAAAAATCATACTTCATAAAAAGTTTACCTAATGGACATAAAATAAACTTTTTTTGTCCAAAAATCAGATTTTCGATGTAAAAACTTAATTTTTCTGTTAGTTGATTCGTCTTTCCATTTATGAAAATTGAACATTTTTCTTTGTTTTGTTCGAATATAATCTTTTTGGTTGGAAACCAATTACTTGTTTTAAAATTGAACGATTTAGAAAAAAATTAGTGTTTTTGCTAGAGATTAATTATTTTGTTCGAAAATCAATAATATGGTTTAAAATTCGAATATAAATTGAAAAAATTGACTGCTTGGTAGAAAATAAACTTTTTTATTGAAAAATCTCACTCTCTGGTTGAGTATTGAACTGGTTTGGAAAAGTTTATTTTGTTTGGCTCTTAAATGCAACAGTTTTAACTAATATTTGTATAATTTGGTAGAAAACTAAATCATTTGGTTTGTCATTGTCGAGTTAAAAATTCTACTTTTTGTACCTAATTTGTATTTTCATTTATAAGAATAGATATTTTCCTTTGTTCAGTTGAGAATTAGTTTTTTCGGTTAAAAAATCAATAACTTGGTTCAGAATAAATTAAACTTGGTTAAAAATTAAACTATTTTTTGAAAAACTGATATCTTTGTTGCAGATTTCTGATCTTGTTTGCAAATTCAACTCTTTATTCTTTTAATTGAACATTCTTTCCTGTTCTGTTGAGAAATTATCTTTTTGGTTGAAAAACCAATTACTCGATATAAAATTGAACTATTTTGTTTTCTACCATTTGGTTTGGAATTGAAATTTAAATGGAAAAAATTATTTGTTGATAGAAAATCAGTTTTTTTCACTGAAATCCTTATTTTCTGGTGGAGAATTTCATTTTTC